>MU194444.1:4210-19087 GCA_016904865.1 Pissodes strobi
CCGCTCAAAAAACTGCTTAATTATGCCCAGAGAAAGAGAAAACTTTTAAACCAACTTAAATAGCCACAACACATTTAAAACAAAAATCAAATATTTATTTAGGAACTCAAATAAGGTATTTTTCACTAGTAATAATTTATAATAAAGGTAAGTTACCATAATATTTATTACTCTTTAGTTTTGATTTTCATTTGCTTTGAGTAATACTATATTTTCAAAATTTTGATCAGGCATGGCACCATTTTCAGGCATGTCTCTGATGAGCGTTTGTGAACATTGCGAAGCAAGATAGTCTCTCAATGGGTGCAAATGGATGAAAAGGTTTTTAAACTTTTGAAAGAAATATTTTTGGTAAGGAGCATTTTTAATTTGGTATCGAGCTCATAGCCTTTTCGATATCCGAGGGCTCCTATTAACGTCTTGATGGTGAATTTCAGTATAGTTATCCCAGAATGGCCGACATTACTTGGTTTCATCTACACAAATATCTAGAGTTAGTAAAATGGGAGAACGTGAGATTAGAGATATAGCAGAAATAGAAACTTCAAACACGATTGAGCATAGATATATAAAGTAGACAATAGAATACGTATATCATAAACGTGAGATATCATATTATACATAAGAGAAACTAAAATAAAGGTATTGTGCTAAAACAGACTTTTAACCACAATACCGAAACATAATTTTTGCACTCGACGCGCGTTTCGCTAATCATGTTAGCATCATCAGGATATGATTGAGTTTTACTCATATCCTGATGATGCTAACATGGTTGGTGAAACGCGCGTCGAATGCAAAAATTCTGTTTCGGTATTGTGGATAAAACTCTGTTTTAGTGCATTTTGCCAAAGGTTCCAAACCCCAACATAGTAAAGGTATTGTCGATATGTAACCAATTCATATTATTATATTACAAACTTTTCATTCTTCCGTGATCTTGGTGCAATGGATCCAGGCTGAATACAACCAAGAAGGAGAAATGTTCGGCACCACATAAAAACTTCTACCAGGCACTGGATTTTACGATTCCCAACTCTTTCACATACACGGTCCTATTGCAAGAAAAATTCAGCAATGCTCCACCATGTACGTTATTTTTTTTATCTTCTTTGCATCTAAATAAAAAAAATGTTTCACTATATTTAAAATTTTTGAGAAAAATGGAAAAAATTGTCGACTTTTTGACATTGCCCCCTGGCGGCGACAAAATTGTTTAATTTTGTTATTTTCGTTATGCATTTTATTAAACAGGAAAAATTCTTTTAAATTATGCCAAAATCATTGAAATAAAAAACAAAAGATATATAAATTTGTTCATAACAAGGTGGATACCTTCCCCCATCCCTTTTAGTATATCTTTCTGGACGTAATCACAGTATTATGTTTTCAAGAGTTCGTTGCGCCCTCTACCAGATAGCTTACAAACTTGCAAATTATTTCCATCAGTTTCGTATAGCTTATATTATATAAAAAAATTGCTCTAGGCCTAATAGGTCCCGAGATATAGCCGGAGTCCTCTCTTATTTGAACAGGTCGTACATCTGAAAGGGCCAAATTCCTAACTGCATGTAGCATAACATTAATAACTCAGTGATATATTAGTCGGTGTAACCCGAATACACATTAGGAAACAATTTTATGATTGCATATCGTAGCGTTTATATGTTTGTATCGATAACATAACTGATATATCTAATCTAAATCAATTCGACCAGGGCATGCAATATATAATTATCCGTATTCATTAATGTAACAAATCTGCTTTATTCTAATTAACTAATTATCATTTCTTCTCAACCAGCAGCGTAGCAGAAATACACTTTCTTACATAAAAAGCGAAGGTGAACAAACTAATATTTTTACTTCTTGTCGACTACTTAATAGCTCCATACTCCTCTTCTTTTAACGGCTCGCAAAAAAAATAAATTAAAAAGCAGTTGCTACATCTGTTTTTGGATAAACAAGTGTTCAATGAGCAAATATAATTGAAAGAACAGAATCAGGCTGAGTCAGAAAGCACGATCAACACTTATTGAGTACCGACAATATCAGTACTACAAGGGCACGGGAGCATGTGTAAATTAATGGTCCGATAGTGAAAAGAAACACTCATCATAAAGTTTAAATTTAACCTTAGTACATAACTATAAAACTTATTATTGATAGATGCTTTAAACACAGTCAGCAAATGTTCGCAAGCAAAGTAACCTACAACTTGGTGCAGAGCGAGGTGCCGTTTTCTGGGACAATTCCGTCTGGCAAATAAATGTAACCTTCTCCGTTCATACACTGTCAAAGTATCGTTCCTGTGAAAGGCCCCCTTTAGTAAGTTGTCCTAACTTTAATTATCTTATTTACCTAGTTAAATCCACATTCAGTGCCGCAGCACCATTTCTGGAAACGGCCGCCTGGATAGTAGATTAGGGATATTGTAAGCTAGAAATTGTATTCACGAAAAAGGAACACTCAGTCTAAAGTTTGAACTTGATACTTGATCTTGAATGATAAAATATTATAATTATTATCTAATTATGTTTTAAAAACAATCAGTAAACTTTCAACAAATTTTAGCATAAAAGAACGTGCAAATCGAGTAATCGATTACTTGGTCATCTGGTTAGTTGTAACTCAAGGCCAAACGCTTTCTGGTATTAAGTTCAAACCCTCCAAACCAGGTCATCTGGTTAGTTGTATCTTTAGGACAAATGCTTTCTGGTAACAGGTTCAAACCTACCTAAAGTTACGTCAGTGAAAAGTAAAGTGAACCATAAATCAAAGTGAAACTAAATTAAAGCATACAAATATAAATTAAACGAATTAACTCTTAATATCTAACGTAAACTAAAAGTACTCTCAAGGGAACCTCAAATTGTTTCAAGGGAACCAAATAGGTCGAGTCCGGTCAGTCCTCAACGAATGGTCATGCGTTTTACGCTATTCTGATAAACTATATTCAAACATAGTTATCATTCTAAGTGCATACATTCCTGTATCCCAAACCTTGGAATCAATATACGTACATTTTGTTTCGAAGTAAGCGAGTCATTATTCCTTCTGAGTTACGCCGCCTGAAAGAGCAAAGAGAAACGCCGCCAACAAATATACTCAGCGACACGTCATTTGGAAGCGCCCCAAATACTCTTCGACACGTGGTGGAGGCTGCCGTTCTGATCTCCGTACGTAGGACCTAGGACCATGTACTCATCAGGATAATTATCCAGCCAGGACCCTGTTCCACCTGAAAAATAATACTTGTCAGTCCATAGTAAATCCTTGTCCGCCAAGCCGCCGTAGGGGCCCATGAGGTTATTTTTTTGTATTTTTAATAGTCGTCATAAAACCGAGGGGAACTCTTTAAATCTTGTCTCTGTATTAGTCAACGGAGTAGTTTTCAGTACCAGTTCTGTTTGAGATTCACCTGGAATCCAAGTTGTTTGTGTGATTGATTGGGGAGCAGTGCCGACCCGTCTTCTGAACATTTTGGCGAAAGCAGCAATTACATTCTTAGAAACACATTTATAACCGAATGTCAGATAAAAAACACTATCTACGTTCTAAGAGTCAATCCGACGCGCCAGTCGAAGATATCCTATTACCTCATAGCAGCACAGCCAAAACAAACGCTATCTTCGCAGCGTCAAAAAAGCTGAACCGATCTCCACCACCATCTCCAATAGCAAACTTGGACAAAATAAAATTTATCTCACTCGTAAAGCCAGCAAAGGAAATTCTACAGAGCAGCCAAAAGAACGAAAAAACTACAAATACAGACACCATAGAAAATAACGGGTCAGTGACGACAGGAATATTAAGCAGTAGCCCAGATCCCCAGGACAACACCAAACTCCAAACAAAAATGGCAAACATAACAATCAATGACGCACTGGCAACTGCAAAGAAAACAGCGATACCGCAATTTATAAGCCCACCGACATTCCATCCTTGCAGATGCAAAGCCAACGATTTCATCAAATCATATGAGAGAACAGCAATTGCAAACGAATGGGATGATGCGTTAAAGTTGCATATTTTGGAACGTTTTTGGATGGAGCGGCACACCTTCGGTTCGAGGAATATACAACGACAAACCAAAACAATGGATGGGACGACCTGCATACTGATTTCATGCGGGAATTCGAAGATACAAATTTCAATGCATCCTTAAAAAAAAAGTAGAGGACAGAAAACAACATCACAACGAGCTAGTAGTAAATTATCTTTATGAACTTAGTGTATTCTATCACGAGTACAAAACCAATATGGACTCAGAGGAATTTTATAAAAAAATTTGGCGAAGGTCTAACGGAAGAAAACCACTATCACTTCTATTGGCTAACGAGTTCGCGAATCTCCCAACCACGGGACTTAGACGCGCTAAAGGCCCTGGCAGCAACAATAGACAAGGCCCCAAGGCAGAGGGTCAGCCGAAGTCCTCCCAGATTCAACAATAGCTATCAGCAGCCAAACAGCTATAGACCCCAGAACAATTATGATAGACCCCAGAACAATTATGATCGCCCCCAGAATTATTTTAGACCCCAGAACAGCTTCCACGTAAACAGGCAAACCAATAACCAACGCGACAGCTACAGACAGCCTCAGCAACAAGCGAGATTTCACCACACAACCAGCCTAATGATCAAAGAGGCCCCCAGGGATACAAACCTAATAACTCAAACCAAAACCACTATAGGGGAAATAATAATGATCAGCCACAATACAGAAATAGGCCCAACCATCAAACATGCTACGTTTGCGGTAAATTGGGATACTTTGCAGCATCCTGTCAAAGGAGATACCCAAATGGCAGCGGATGGCAGATTTAGGCACCCCAGCCATCCTAGCAGAAGGGTACAAACATAAAAAGGGCATACTATGCATCACATGTACACTAAATAATAAGCAAATATCAGCGGTGATAGACACAGGGTCGCAAAATAACGTCATCCAAAAAGATTGGACTAGAGGCCTCTTTCATAAACATAGCTACACGGTGTTAATTGGAGCAGGGGGACACCGCATACCAGTACTTAGCGAAGTAAAAGCCTCATTACAAATAAAAACCAAATTTAATCTACAGATAGAAGCTAAAGTCATTAAAAATTCCCCCTATCCTATAATTCTGGGCATGGAATTCTTAGAGCAAAATAGAGCCATCATAGACATTCAAAATAAGGAATTAATATAACAAAACACATACAAAATTCCGTTAAAATACGAGTCAATGAATAAGGCAGCAGCGGAGCTAACAACAATGCAAGAAGTAAAAACTAAGAAGCAAGAACACGACGGGTTTAAAAATTTTGAAAAAAAATCACCATAATATACAACTTGATAAGCTAAAGAAACGCATAATAGAAAAAGGACACGATATACGAGGCATTGGTAATGACACTTCAACAGCTTGGGGAGTAACAGAATAATATAATACAAGATATAATCATAGGATATTTCTAAAGCAAGAATTCCCAAACACAAGGTGGGACACAAATAAAACAAAAGGGACAGTATCCTACGTAACAAACAAACATAAAATCGCTTATTATTTACATATCAGAAAAAAAAAACAGGAAAGATAAGCCAAAGTTCCAGACAAAATTCGAATGCCTAAGGAAACTTAAAGATATTGCAAAACAAAAGGCATACAAAGCTATAGCTATACCAAGGAAAGGTTGGGGCATAAACTTACAAAACTGGATCAAATTTAAAAAAAAAATGTTATACTACATATTTAACAAAGCCAAGATAGATAAAATAATATGTAGATCAGAAAAACCAAGAAGTTCAGGGCCATTTACAAATATAATGATTGAGAAAACTCCTAGCATTTACAAAATTAGAGCTAGCAGTAATTACACTATTAAGACAGGGGAAACAAAAACACTGGAGTTAGAGATCCCAGATTACACAGAGAAAGACGGTCATTCCAATATTTTTGACTGCAAATATAACGTAGATTGGCTGGCTACAAAACAACTATCAATAGAATCAAACATTTACACGAATGAAGACAAATTATTTATACCCATACACGCGAAAGCTAATTATCCAGCAAAAATTTACAAGGGAACAACCATAGCAATATTGGAGGAAAAAGCAAAGTACAGGAGATACTGAGGAATCTAATCTTCAGCTCAATATAGAGGCGATAGAAGACACAAATAAGAGGGACTCAAAGAGACAAGATAGCCAACAAAAAGGGAATAATGAAATTAGAAACAGGGAAAAAGAAGAAAATTTCGAGGAAAGACTATTAGCAATTTTAGGGAAAAAATAAGAAACACTGACATAACGAACGCAAATGTTCACGATAGGTACCTAATTGGGAAAATCGTGTAGGAACAGAGACGTTAGTAATTTTTTTTTTGGGAGGTATAAATCACTAGGAGGTTATAATTTTAAATGCAAGTGTTAATGATAGGTACCACATTGGGGAAATCATTGTAAAAACATGTAGGCATTAGAGAAGCAAAAGGAGAAATTGAGATATGAGCAACTGGAGAAAAATGTTATAATTTTAAATGCACGTGTTAATGATAGGTACCACATTGGGGAGATCATTGTAAAAGCACGTAGGCATTAAAGAAACAAATGGAGAAATTGAGATATGATCAACTGGAGGAAAAGGTTATAATTTTACAGGCAAGTGGTTAACGATAGTACCATATTGGGAAAGTCACATAAAAAAAACACATAGGCATTTAAGTAGAAAATAAACTTAAGAGTAAATTAAGAGTAAAAGAGTTAACTACGTTGGGGTTAGGAACCTTCGGCAACATGCACTAAAACAGAGTTTTATCCAGAATACCGAAACAGAATTTTTGCACTCGACGCGCGTTTCGTTAACCATGTTAGCATCATCGGGAGATGATTAAAACTAGGTTTAATCATCATCATCATCATGTTTTAGTAAAAGAGTTATAATAAGGAAAGTACGAGAATTATATTATTGAACTAAAATAAAGAAGCCAGAAAGCAAATACAGGTCATATATGGGAATGTTGTACCCAACTGTCGCAGATAAGTACCTTATAGGGAAGATCATAAGACAGACACTTGGGCAACATGACAACCTAGGAGATGAAATTAGAATTCATATATGGATAAAGATAAAGTTATAAGGAAAAGTAGACGGTATACGAGAATATAGTAATAGAAATAAGGGAAAATAAGTTAAAAATAGCATGGCACAGGAAGCCAGGTAGCAGTGATAAGTATCATATGCGGAAAATCACAAATTAGGAAAAATTAGAGAAAATACATCACAAAAGTATCGATCGATACAATGCATAGAGATAGATACAATACGTAGACATAGATAAAACATTAAATAATAAAAAATATGCCATCATAAATAAAAATAAGGATCCTTAAAGCATAGCAACGTAGAAATAACGGAATAAATAGCAAATATATTTTGATAGAAGAAAACTTAGATTAAGTAAATATACATAGGAATAAGCCAACATAAAGATAGAAAAAAATTTTTTGGATAAGGAAACATAGATTAAAGAAAGACAGATTAACGAATCATACAGATATCACATTTATAGAAAACACACGTTAAGGCATAGGCATCCAAATGCAACCCGACAGCCGTCAACATCGATCTCGCAAATATCACCTATTCCTAATAGATAACATATGTAAAACAGAACAATTAAAAATTAATGCCTACTAAACAGCTTATATTAGTTATTTCACACCAAAAAAATAGGCAAAGTATAAGCCAATCATTACCCTTCTTAAATATTGGCCATACTCTAGGAAGGATAATAAGTAAAAATACTAATATCCAAATCAAATCATCAGTTAAGGCAATATAATTGACGTCAGTCAAAAGGTGTAAATAACCCATACATGTATTAAATATCTACTGTAATTAATATTGTTCTAAACAATCTCGGCAATGTTTATTTTTTCGATATTATATAATCACAGTCGGCAATTATTTTAAACCAGGCCGTACTAATTCTTCAAACTTCTATCTATCACAAGGACAAGGCATGGTGTCACACATTTCAAAAAATAAACTGCGAAGCGAATGCGGCGAGCAACATGAAAGATGCTGAGGACGAAATACTCGTATAATGGTTGGGGTATCAAATGCAATTGTATACATATTTTAGCAGAAGTTGTATTATTATGATTACGATATCTATTACGGATGATATAAATTATAGTTTATCAGATGGGAATAAATGAATAAGGGACGTTATTATTATATTAGAATTCATCATCAGAAATATTTCTCAATTGTTTTAGCAGCAATAATATTTACAACAATGTTCCATTTCGGTTTTACGTACACAGTGGACCAACTAAAGTACTCGCATATGTTTAACGCACCTAGAAAACAACCATATAATTATTTAGTATAAGTATGATGTATGATTCAAATGATAATTATAATTTTCAATCAAAATTACCGAGTGATAAAAAATAAAATGACAAATATTTACAGAGAATTTTTTTTAAGGAAACATACAACGCATACTTATAACATTAGGATAAGAAGAAAATGTCAATATTAAGTACTCATATTTTGTTTATATTTTTTACATGTACATGGAACACTATGCAATGTCGGCCAACAACTAATTCAGATATATGGGGACCCACAACAAGGATCTTGAATCCAGGACCGATCTAAGCTATAGGCCAGAAAGTTTAAAGCGCTCAAATATAACCTAAATTTAAGTAGGTACGGAACGATATGACTATTCGAATATTGAGGACCACTCGTTAATATTTAAGGAGGTTTCCCTCTTTTAAACATACTCATCAAAAAAGAGTTTTTGATCGTCTCTACGATAACAGAGTTCTTAGTTTTTTGACAATCGCTAAAAAATCTTTATTTATTAGGGAGATTCTTTCCTTTTTGAACTTTTTAACCGTAAAAGATGTTTTGCATTGGGGACCAATGCAAGACGGAGAGGGGCATATGTAAACTAGAAATTGTATTCACGAAAAAAGAACAATCAGTCTAAAGTTTGAACTTGATACTTGATCTTGAATGATAAAATATTATAATTATTATCTAAACATGTTTTAAAAACAATCAGTGAACTTTCAACAAATTTTAGTATGAAAGAACGTGCAAATCGAGTAAACGACAATTTGATCATCTGGTCAGTTGTACCTCAAGGGCAAACGCATTCTGGTAACAGGTTCAAACCTCCCTAAAGTTACGTCAGTGAAAAGTAAAGTGAACCATTAATCAAAGTGAAACTAAATTAAAGCATACGAATATAAATTAAACGAGTTAACTCTTAAAATCTAACGTAAACTAAAAGTACTCTCAAGGGAACCTCACATTGTTTCAAGGGAACCAAATAGGTCGAGTCCGGTCAGTCCTCAACGAACGGTCATGGGTTTTACGCTATTTTGCTAAACTATATTCAAACATTGTTATCATTCTAAGTGCATACCTTCCTGTATTCCAAACCTGGGGATCAATATACGTACAGTTTGTTTCGAAGTAAGCGAGTCATTATTCCTTCTGAGTTACGCCGCCTGAAAGAGCAAAGAGGAACGCCGCCAACAAATATACTCAACGACACGTAATATGGAAGCGCCCAAAATCCTCTTTGACAATATAACAGACATAGAAACCCTCAAATAACCAGCCAATGCAATAAACGTCAATTTACCAAATTCAAGACTAGGTATATTAAAATCAACTTAAAATTAACATATAAAACTAATTGTTAAAGGGATCCGTTACATCTAGCCGCTCCCAACAAAGAAGCATGCACATCACGGTCTTTGGTAGATTATACGTCCACGAAGCGACTTTAAGTAAAAATTTCTTTTATAGTATTTACCTCATTTTTTCTTAAAGTTAATTAATTTAGTTGAAATTTTCTGAACGCGTTCTTTTTAACGGTCTTTCGAACCCTATTGAAATTGGCGAGAATCGGGAAATGACATTTTTTTTTTGAGTGCGTATATTTTTGAAAATGGTGTCACTTTGTTTCGATCTAGCACCCAAAAAGTCCTGAGGATCGAAAAACCGAGACGACGCGACGTGACAGTTCGATGGGAAATTTCTGGGAGAAAACTCTGAATGCTTTTCCGGATCGAAAGTGTCGGGAAAATGGCCTTTTGAGGGAAAGTTAAAAAACATCGATTTATGGGTTAAAAATATAAAGCTGTTTAGTGCATTTCTTTTATATAGAAAAGCTGATTTTTTGACGAGAATTTACTCCAAAAACCGTATAAGAGGGCACTTTAGAAATGATGATACCTTTTATATAAGGTGAGCCAGTTAAATTTAAGCTTTTCGCTATTTCGAATTTTGACACGACACGTCACCACGTAATATTTTCTTACTAAAAATCAAATAATGTGAAGCATACAAACATTCTCACAATAAAGATTGGGGTTATGAATACAATATAGGAAAATACTGAATAGGAATTGGTATTTTTCTTTCAGTTTGAAAAATCTCTTTAATAGTACATGCCATTCAACGCATACCTACTTAAAAAAAAATAGTCCCAGATTTGTAAACCTCGATACTAGATTTGCCAGGTTTCGATTCGCAATCTAATTAGAATTAATGAACTGCTTTTCCCAAATTTACTTTTCTTCGTCGAAGGACCAGATGTAATAATAGGTTCAAATTCGCTTTTACCTATTTATTTTATTACACCAAAAATATTTTATATTAAAAGTACATCCTAGGACAGGACATTGGACATGTTCTTTCTATCTATACTAAACTGGAACTGATATAGTTGAGTGTGAAAGATAAGTTTTTATTGTTGCAAGGTAAAAACTTGGCTTAATTGGAGAACTTATCTCACGTGAATTGTGTTCTTGGAACAGGAGATATATAATATCGAATTATCTAAGCCGAAAGACTTAAGAACAAGAAATTGACAATAAGTCTAGGGTAACTAGGAATGGCAAGGACCGAAATGGTAAATATACCAAAAAAAATTAGCATTAAGCTGAAAGTAATTAGAATTGGTAGGGCCGAAATGGTAAATACCGAGAAATTGGCCATAGCCGAACGAAAATAGAGGCACGATATCTCGTGCACACAACGAGTCTTTTGAAGGTAACTTAAAGACTGAGGGATGAGGTGAGTGCTACCACCGAACATTAACAAGAGACTAGAAGGTCCGCTCTCAGTAGTGCTTACAAAGGCGAGACGCCAGACTTTAGACGAGACGGGGTGAAACGTGGCACGAGGCCTGAGCGGTTAACCGGCATTTCACCAGGTTCCGCGACGGGGCAAGGAGGAAAATGCGGCGGGTGGGGCTTAGAGTGAACCTTCTAGTCTATTGTTAGTGTTCGTCGGTGGTGCGTGAGTCTGTCTTGGCAGTTAGGGAGGGGCACCACTAATTTTTTTTTACAAAAAATTTACCAATGATTATTGCTCCTTAAAAATAAGGTAATAAAATTTAGAAAAATACTCTGTGAAAAAACGTTGAAAAATTTTAAATACACAGATGAGTTATTCTTTTGACTGCAAGCTACCAAAATAAACATTAAGATTACAAATAACTTATTTATTTAAAAATGTAAACTTACTCCAACTCTTTCAGGACAATTAATCCTATCTCATATCAATTTGAGGTTATGGTGACGCTCTTAAACCAATAAGAAGATTCTCTTGTAAGGTATCTGCCGATATTACAATAATAATATCAAAACAACATTAGATACTACTTGTTAAACTATGCCTTATAACCTTAATATTGCCTTATTCTTATTGTATATTATGTATAGCCAGTAAATATATGCAGGTATAAATGAAATGATTGCTAACCTAAAACAATCCCGTGGCAACGACAATATCACTAGACCAATAAACAGTCCTCAATAATACCAAATCTATAAAAATAATACAGTCCTTAAATATCTAGAGGTAAACGAATTGAGATCAAGTCGATATCGGATCAAGGCGACAAATTAAATTTATAAATTTTAGTTGTGTGAAATACATTACTACCATGAGCTTTACAGCCAAATACAGTAAAAGTTAACTCAATCACCTATTCGAGCACTAGCCAAATGAATTCTTTAACTATCTAAAGATAAAATTAAGTATCTCTTTTAAAGGTAAGCTCGATAAACAAGACGGCTAGATCAATAATTAAAACGAGAATTAACGAGTATATACGTCAAACGGCCTACAGTTTAATTATCAATTCATTAATAGGGAACTTGCACAAATAAATAAAAACCGAAATAAATGCTAAAAACCATAAGTGGATATCCTATAAAAAAGTTTAGTTAAAAAAAATCTATTAATTAAATTCATTGTGGCCAAAATTTTGAAATAAAAATGTCAAGAAATTCGAATTATTCGAGGCGCTCGGGAACGCGCGTTCACTGGTCGTGACGTAGAAGAGCATAATCAGTTTGTCGCCGCGCTGCACAGTGCTTTGAGAGAATGGGATAAATGGACAAAAATCATTACTCTTGTTGTACTCAACTGATTTAAACTAAATAATAACGGTTGAGTAGCTAATACACTAAGCTATATCTGACACACAAAAAATCTGAGTTTAGGTGTTTATAAAAAATGTACACAAATAATTACATATCACCTTCACTTGTATGCTGGCTTGTACGCTATGAAACTTTTCATATTTCTGTATTCAGTATAACACAAAACGGCAAAAAAAGTCGTAGTTAGGTTTTTTTTCATCGCACAATTTTATTTTTTATAATAAATGAATATAAAATACAAATAATAATAATAATAAATACATATAGGTAAAAATAATTCAATAAATTTTGACATGATTTAAAAAAAAACTACTAACTTTAATTAATATAGAACTTTAATAATATAATAAACATTCTTAGAAAAAGGAAGGGAAGTTCAAAATTGTAAAATTGCTACTATTTATGTAAATAAATGAAAATTTATACTTAAAAAAAATAATCATTAGATCCCTAAGCAAAAAAAACATAACTTTTATTGTTAAAAAAAGCATAGAAAAATTTATTTGCTTTCCGAAAGGTCAGAACTGTCTGAACTTTGCAAGTCAAGTTCGCCAATATCTGAAGGCAAAATATCCGAATACTGTTGCAAACAAAAAAGTCTATTTCCAAATATTCTGTGATATCATTTATGTTATCCTGTCGTGATTTGAAAGTTGTAGTCTTTCTGAAAGATGATATAAATGGATCTGAGGTAAGTAGCAGATTATTCATAATGTCCTTATTTGAGCTTTTTCTAGAAGTTTTTCTTGTGTGGTTCAAACGCACTTTTCGGACTTCTTTATGCCTTGCTTCAAGTGCATCCTCAGCTAGTTGCCCTATGGGCAAATCAAAAAATTGGATAATCTCAATTCCATGAACTAGAATCTTATGGACACTGCAAGGCATATAGTACCAAGGATATAATTCAATGTAAAGATTCCTCGTGTCCTTCAAAAGCCGTTGAAACTGCACCAACTTCATTTTTTGTCCTATAGACACAACTCTTATAATTTTTGAAAATTTTAAAATAAGTTCTTTGTTAATGCCGGTTATCGAGGAACTTAACTCTGGGTTTTGAAAAAACCTTCTAGCCATATTCCCATAATTCGTGGATCTATAGCCTAGTTTTGATTTGTCAATAATTAATCCCATTAGAACTTTAAAATCCTTCTGAAGTTTTCGTTTTTGATTTTCAACAAGCTTTTTCTTTCCAGGGTCCTTAACTTGCCAACACTTTATTGGCAATATATAACAAACATTCAAAACAACGGATCCATGAACGAAGGGAAGATAGGCCAAAGTTAAGCTTTTCAATTTTTGTCACCCTTTCCCTTTCGAAAACTTTATCTGTGTTCATCTCCTTGGAAGACGAACCGCAAATAAAGCACGTTTGCGTTGAGTTTGTTTCTGATAAAGTATTGATACAGCTACCATCTAACATTGTAAAATGGATAATATATTTCAGAAAAATCTGTACCTTTAATATGAATATTTAAATGTCGTATTTGTGCACATTGGTACAATATGGCGTTTACGAGCTGTCTTTTTCTGCATTTTAGTTCAAATCACAAAATACAAACCAAAAACACTGTCACAGACAAAACAAAAAAATATTACAACCTACTAAACCTAGAAACTTAAAGCATAACCTGCTGTCTCTCTCTGCGAGTCGCAATAGAAGTGGCAGGTAGGTAGATGATCGGCCGATCCGCCGCGCCGACCGTTATGCTCTATGACGTCACGTCGTGTTTAAATTGGCGCGGATTTAACGGCAACTTTAAAAATGTATAGAAACAAAACGGGTGATATTTAACACTTCAGATTTGGCACACCTTCTTTTTTAGTGTAATAGAACAGATTATTGAAATAAAAAAAAATTTGCAAGTTCCCTATTAAAATGATATATAAAGATAAGCTATATATGGCATTTGATTATATAATCATTAATTAAAATGATACATAACTGTAAGAAATATATGGTAATTTAGGTAAATGTCCTACAATCATTTCATTATATATTCATTACTTAAAATGATATAACTACTAAGCTATATATGATAATTAAGGCACTTAAATAAATTAAATTGATTTTACTTGCTTCTGGATGAGTTGTAGACATTGGCGCTCCCTGAAACGACGTCTTCATCATGTGGTTGCGTCACCCTGACAAAAAAGCCCTCGGTACGGCTAACTGACGGCGGGATTAGATAGGTCAGCGTGAAATTCTACCTTACAGAAGCAATTCTACCCCATATAATGAATTCTGTCCCATAGAAGGACCCTAGGTAAATGATAAATTACTTTAGCCATCTTAAATAGAAACACTCGTGTCGAACATACCCTAAAAAAGGAGTCACAGCACTAGTTCATCACATAACGTTTATAAGAGGGAAAACCAAACTCAAAATCTACAGTATCAAAATAATT
>MU194445.1:2141-19085 GCA_016904865.1 Pissodes strobi
TAATATGTGTACATATTTGGCTGCATCTGTCTGTATTTCTACTTCATACTTAATATTTGTCATTTGGAAAATACTGTTACTTCTTGTAATAATTTAAGCAAAAAGTAAAACGTTTTTGTCGAAAAGAAAAATATGTAAAACCATTCAGAGAAAAAAAGTAGCAAATCTTTTTCTTTTGAAAATATGATAGTTGTTAGTGAATCAAAAGATTTAAAAAATATTACTACAATCAAAAGTGATACTCAAAATTTCTACACAGTTTAAACTGTGAAAGTTGTTTGACCCCATTCTAACTTTGTAAGGGGGATAAAATTTATATGTTGTGTGATTCAATTTTTAATCAAGTGACAAAAATACACTGGAGAATTAAGTGCTTAAGAGGAAAAATGATTCTGCAAAAAACGCCAAACAATATTTTTTACTCACTTTCTTGTTTAAAACATTTTTCTTTTATGTGCGAAGGCCAAAATACCTTTTTATGCATGGTAATTATTTATATTATTTGTATTTATTCATAAAGTAGCTATTTTTACAATAATATTACACTTAATGTGTGTACAGGGTTTCTGGTTATATTTAAAATGATAGCTAAAATCTCTATTTGAGAGTATGACATATCAAATTTAAAAGTTTTAGGGCTTTACCTGAATCGCAACAATTTGCTAAAAGAAGAAATAATTAACGATGGAGTCTGTAAAAAATAAACATCATCTTCGTTATTTTAAATGGTTTTATATGGTTCATTTATCGGATAGTCCGTTCGTTGCTGATTTCGAATTTACCAGGTTTGATATCTCTATCTTCAAAACTAACTGAGAAAAATTACAAAAACTGTGTCAGAAGAGAAGTGCATTAGACCAACACATTATTCAACCTAGTATATTCGAAATCAGCAACGAACGGACTATCCGATAAATGAACCATATACGTGCCAGTGCCATTTAAAATAAAGAAGTTGCTGTTTATTTTTTACAGACTCGATCGCCAATTGTTCCTTTTTTAGCAAATTCTTACGATTCAGATAAAGCCCTAAAACTTTTAAATTTGATATGCTATGCTAACTCTTCATATAAAGATTTTAGTTATCATTGCCTTTATTTGTTAAATGCATACATGTAAATTGTAACTGTATTGCTAATGCATTAATATTTTTTTAGTAAATAATAAACGTTTCTAATTTTTATTATGATTATTATTATTAGTATTATTATTATATAGAAGTTAATTTTCGAGCAAATGCTTTTGAAGTTTCAAAATATATTTTTCGAAAGTCGATATTCCAAAAACCAGAATTAGGCAATAAAAATTCACAGTCCTTCACAAAGATGCAACCGGGGGAGACATTGAAAATGCCGAAGCAGAATGCAACGCTTACTAAATTTGAGATCTGAGAACACTCATAATTGTGTGGAAATATAATAGTTGATAGAAGTTTGAGTCAAGTGAGATCAGGTTAGATTACGTAAGTTTACTTTACCAAAATATAAAAAATAAATGCATATTACTTGAAGTTTCGTTCTTTTTTACAATTTATAACGTTATAAGTGTGGTTGAAAAAGCAAAAGACCATTTGCATTCGATTCGTCTGTCATTCCTCGATCCAACAATATGAGACACGTCTAGTCTGTCGTGAGAAACTAAAAGTCACCCTCACCCACCCTTAACACAATCTAATGTAAAAAATTACTTTTAGCAGATTACGTAAGTTTAGTTTAGCAAAATATACCACATAAATGCATATTACTTCAAGTTTCGATGGTTTTTACAATTTATAACAGTAGTGGTGGTTGTAAAAACTGCATTCGATTCGTCACTCAATCCCCGATCTAACGCGATTAGTTTCACTTAGTGTCAACTTATTTTAGTCATTTGAGTCGGTTCCAATACGTTATAATAAATTTTAATAGATTTGGTTAGTTTTGGTTAGTCGTCTAATCAATTATCGGTTAGTTTCACTTAGTCTCAACTTTTTTTACTTATTTGAGCCGGTTCCGTTACGTTATAATCAATTTTAATAGATTTGGTTAGTCGTTTAATCAACTTTCGGTTAATTCCACTTAGTCTCAAATTATTTTACAGCTGGTTTCGATACGTAATAATTAATTTTAATAGATTTGGTGGGTTTTGATTTATTAGTCATCCAATCAACTTTCAGTTAGTTTCGCTTAGTCTCAACTTATTTTAGTTATTTGAGTTGGTTCCGATACGTTATAATCAATTTTAATAGATTTGGTTAGCCGTCTAATCAACTATCGGTTCGTTTCACTGCCTCTCAATTTATTTTACTTATTTGAGCTGGTTCCGATAAGTTACAATCAATTTTAATAGATTTGGTTAGTTTTGGTTTATCTTCTAACCGACTTTCGATTAGCTTCACTTGGTATCAACTTATTTTAGTCATTTGAGTGGGTTCTGATAAGTTATAATTAAGTTTACTAAATTTGGTTAGTTTTGGTTAATCAACTTCCGGTTAGTTTCACTTAGTCTCAACTTATTTTAGTAATTTGAGTCGGTTCCGATACGTTATAATCAATTTTTATAGATTTGGTTAGTTTGGGTTAGTCGTCTAATCAACTTTTGATTAGTTTGACTTAGTATCAACTTATTTCACTTATTTGAGCTGGTTCTGATACGTTATAATCAATTTTAATAAATTTGGTTAGTTTTGGTTAGTCGCCTAATCAACTTGCGGTTAATTTCACTTAGTCTCAAGTTATTTTAGTCATTTGAGTCGGTTCCGATACGTCATAATCAAGTTTAATAAACTTGGTTTCTTTTGGTTAGTCGTCTAATCAACTTCCGGTTAGTTTCACTTAGTCCCAAGTTATTTCACTTATTTGAGCCGGTTCTGAGATGTTGTAACTAATTTCAATAGATTTGGTTAGTCGTCCAATCAACTTTCGGTTAGTTTCACTTAGTCTCAACTTATTTCACTTATTTAAGCCGGTTCCGATACACTACAATCAATTCTAATATATTTGTTTAGATTTGGTTAATCATCCAATCACCTTTCGGTTAGTATCACTTAGTCTCAACTTATTTTAGTCATCTGAACCGGTTCCGACGCGTTATAATTAATTTTAAAAGATTTGGTTAATTTTGGTTAGTCGTCCAATCAAATTTCGGTTAGTTTCACTTAATCTCAACTTGCTTTAGTCATTTGAACCGTTTCCGATACGTTATAAACAATTTTAATAGATTGGTTTAGTTTTGGTTAGTCGTCAATTCAAATTTCGGTTAGTTTCACTTAATATCAACTTATTTTAGTCATTTGAACCGGTTACGATACGTTATAATCAATTTTAATAGATTTGGTTATTCTTGGTTAATCGTCGAATAAACTTTCGGTTAGTTCCACTTAGACTCTACTTATTTTACTTATTTGAGCTGGTTCCGATACGTTACAACCAATTCTAATAGATTTGGTTAGTTTTGGTTAGTCGGCTTATCAACTTTCAGTTAGATTCACTTAATATCAACTTATGTTAGCCATTTGAACCGATTACGATACGGTTTAATTCAATTGTAATAGATTTGGTTAGTCTTGGTTAATCGTCGAATCAACTTTCGGGTAGTTTAACTTAGTCTCAACTTATTTTAGTCATTTGAGTCAGTTGCGATACTTTATAATTAATTATAATAAATTTGGTTAGTATTGGATAATCGTCGAATTAACTTTCAGTTAGTTTCACTTAGTCTCAACTTATTTTACTTATTTGAGCCGGCTCCGATTTTAATAGATTTGGTTAGTTTTGATTAGTCGCCTAATCAACTTCCGGTTAGTTTCACTTAGTCTCTACTTATTCTAGTCATTTTAGTCGGTTTCGAAATGTTATAATCAATTTTAATAGATTTGGTTAGTTTGGGTTAGTCGTCTTATTAACTTTTGGTTAGTTTCACTTAGTCTCAACTTATTTCACTTATTTGAGCTGGTTCTGATACGTTATAATCAATTTTAATAAATTTGGTTAATTTTGGTTAGTCGTCTAGTCAACTTGCGTTTAGTTTCCCCTTCCTAGATCTGTGGTTAGTGGCACTTAGTCTCAACCTATTTTAGTCATTTGAGTCGGTTCCGATACGTTATAATCAAGTTTAATAAATTTGGTTACTTTTGGTTAGTTGTCTAATCAACTTCCGGTTAGTTTCACTAGTCTCAAGTTATTTTACTTACTTGAACCGGTTTCGATACGTTATAATGAGTTTTAATAGATTTGGTTAGTTTTAGTTAGTCGTCTAATCAACTTTCGGTTAGTTTCACTTAGTCTCAACTTATTTTAGTCATTTGAACTGGTTCCGATTCGTTCTAATCAGTTTTAATAGATTTGGTTAGTGTTGGTTAGTCGTCCAATCAACTTTTGGTTATTTTCACTTGGTCTTAATTTATTTTATTATTTGAGCGGGTTCCGATACGTTATAATCAGTTATGCATAAACCGTGTCGTGACGTTCACTAAAATTTGCCGTGTGGTGATGCGACCTTGGAAACTCACTGTCAAGAAACCAAAGTATTCATATGAACCGGCTCCGATACGTTATAGTCAAATATAATGTTTCTGGTTAGTTTTCGTTAGTCGCCAAAATTCGATTCGTGTTGGTTAGTTTTAACTTACTTTAATTTTTTGTACCCTATTTCGATACATTTTAGCCCATTTTTGCGCTTTTGGTTAATTTTGTCTAGTTTTGGTTCAACTTTCCGATATGTTATAACCAATTTTAATGTTTTTGGTTAATTTTGGTTAGTTGCCAAAATTCGGTTAATTTAGTTTACTTTTAACTTACTATAATATTTTTAATCTGTTTCGATACGTTTTAGCCATATTTGGTGCTTTTCGTTAGTTTAGGTTAGATTGGGTTAGGTTGGGTTAGATAGTCGTCGTGGGTAGTCGTTCAATCTTATTCAGTTAGTTTCAGTTAGTTTTAATTTTAGTCATTCCAATCGGCGCCGATACGTTATAATCGAATTTAATATTTTTGGTTAGTTTTGGTTAGTCGCCAAAATTCGGTTCGTTTTGGTTAGTTTTAACTTACTTTAATATTTTTAATCTGTTCCGATACGTATTAGCCTTTTTTGGAGCTTTTGGTTACTTTCGGTTAGTCGTTGAATCAACTTTCGGTTAGTTTAAGTTAGTTCCAATTTATTTTAGTAATTTGAACCGGATCCGATAGGTTATAACAAATCTTAATTTTTATGGTTAGTTTTGGTTATTCGCCAAATTTCGGTTACTTTGAGTTAGTTTTAACTTACTTTTATTTTTTTAATTTGTTCCGATTCATTTTAACGCTTTTTGTGCTTTAGGATACTTTTAGTTAGTTTGGGTTAGTCGTTCAATCAACTTTCGGTTAGTTTCAGTTAGCTTTAATTTATTTTTGTCATTTGAACCGATTCCGTCCTCAGAAACAGACTAACACGATCTATGACGTATATTACGTGATGTGCCAAATGTAGCATGCACTTTTTCGTGATTTGATACCCCATAATAGGAAAACAAAAACATTTTCAATGTTAAAATAAACGCTGTGTCTAGACTCCCGGTACCGGTATCCGAATAAATCCCGGTAAAATGATGACATATGTAATGATGTGAAAATCTACCGGTATTTATATCAAGCTATGCTAGCCTCCCGGTACTGATGTCCGTATAAATCCCGGTATGTATTGATGACGTAATATTCTGCCGGTGTTTCTATTAATCCCGTTAAATTTTATAAAATAATTAGCGTTTAAAGATCCTTTACAGGCGTAGCCGACTATATCAAAATCGGCCTCTCCTATTGGTCGATCCGCATGACCCTCCGCTCGCTTCGCTCGCTACGGGGGCTCAAGAAAAGGAAACTAACCAGGTGCTAACCCAATCTAACCCAAGACATACCCAAAATCAAGAAAAAAACTGTTTAGAAACATAATCTTTAAAAAAAAATAAAAGAAGCAATGGGATTCGAACCCGTGCCGTCCAGGTGAGACCCAACTATCTAAACCTCTACACCACGAGAGCTCTTGCGACAAATTGATTGCATCACGAAGACATATTGTATTCTACCGGGATTATTGTAAATACCGGTAGACCATTACGTCATCATACCGCCATTATATTTTACCGGGATTTATTCAGATACCGGTACCGGGAGTCTAGACACAGCGTAAAATAAAAGCCGATTCAGTGGCGTACCACTGGTGAATGTTTTGTTCTTTTGTGTAGTTTACTTGCCAAGTAACCTTAAAATTTATTCAAGATAGAAGTTAGTTATCAGCCTGTTGTTCTGATAAATATAAGTCATTTAGAGAAGCAGCCGCTATCTTCAATGAGAGACATCCTGGGAAGAACGTTCGCCGAATTTACAACTTCTTCAAAGAAACGTGTTCATTAGAATGGAATACAAGAAAAATCCTACCAAATGGGTTCGAAGTGAGGAAAAAGAACTGGAAGGTTTGCAAACCTATGTAGAAAATTTTAGGAGATCTTTAATGTCAGTTACAATAGACACTGACTCTGAAAAGTCTACAATAGAAAACGTTCTTAAAAATAACAAATTTCATGTTTGTATGCATGAAATGCATATATTTTATTAACGGAAGTTTACAATGCGATTTTGACAAGATACTTTATTTTTCGTTTTGGGTACAAAGTGAAATAGAGAGGGATAGTGAATTTCACCATAGAATATTGTTTTCTGACGAAGCCATGTTCAACACAAATGGTGTAGATTCAACACAGAACTATTGATGGTGGTCAGACGTCAACCCAAATTTTATAATAGAATGTAAAAGCCAATTTCAGCAAAATCAAATGTATGGCGTGGCATCCTGGACAATAAAATGGTAGTCCCATTTTTCTTTAGAGAAAACCTCAACTCTCAACGTTATCTTCAATTTATTCAAAATGAACTCTACAATGAATTCGACGGGCTGCCTTTAAATCTTAGGTTTAGTATGTGATTTCAGCAGGACGGGGCACCGGCTCATGGTACTGTGATGGTGACAGATTCCTTAGGAAGATAATTTAATGGTAAATGGATTGGAAGCTATTCAGCTTATTAGTGGCCACCAAGAGATTGTGTGGCGGTTTCTTTAATTTCTCTAGACACCTTAAGAACCGTTATTGAACATTTTAGTAAAGAAACAATAAAATATATTAAGAGGAATGATAGACACAGAGAGTATTAGTTTCAAGTGGCAGTGTAGTGATTATGTAATATTTTTGTAAACAATGTTAGGCAACTATGTAAATAATTTCTATCTTAAATATATTTTGAAGTTACTTGGCAAGTATACTAATAACAAAAGAACAGATCATTCACCAATGACGTACCATTAAGGGAAAAAATCGAGAAAAAGAGGAAAATTAAAAGTTGAGGTACTTAACTCAAATTTCATAATTAGGTTATTTTTTTAATTTGGAAGAGATATTTGCTCCCGAACTAAAAGTAGTACATAAAATTTGAAATACACATTTATTGTTTTAGGGCAAGCACCAACGTTTTTCAGGAATAAAATTTTCTGAGAAACCACTAACAAAAAAGTTTCCCATATGTTGCATACTTTTTGGACACACTGTATTTATTGCTTGCCTATAAAAAATATTACATTGCTATTACAAAAAAACATTTTGAAAAAAATTCAATAAAAACATAATAATTATTTTTGTTCCTCATTGATAATATCATAATTTAATTAGCTGTAATTTTTGTTAAACATGTTTTCCCAGTAATGATGAATCCTCAGCATGTAGTGCCTAGATATACCATTAAAAAACTTTTGCAATGAACCCAACTGTCACGTCACCTAAGTTGCTGAGGTATACAGACATTTTCTTTGTATATACCTGGCTCAACAAGAAAGATTGAACAGACCTTTAAAACTATAACTTGAGGCCTATTCATACCTTGGTTCCCGATTAGCATAGGCAATATCGTACGTCAAAACAGAAGCATACATTTTTTCCTAATAGGAAGTGTCTTAAAAGTTCTACTTTCCCTAGCAATAGTAGAAAAAATAATGACGTTCTGGGAGGGCAGTTGTTAGCATCCTCGAAGCTATCATGAATCAATATAGGTAATATGTTTAACTGTATCAGGTCCATGTCCAAGCAATCATTTCTAAAACTCAAGATAATCGTAGAATCTTTATATTTTCATCTCCAAATGCTTGGGGTCTTGTTATAATTTGACAAAAATTACTTTAAATATTCTCATAATTTCATGAACTCGCGAGAATTACCGTTAATCAAAACGCAGGAAATTTTCAGATTTAATAGACAGAATTATATTTCTAGATAACAAATAATTTACTATGGGAACAATATTTTTGAAAACCCGTGATACGCTTTGAAATTTAGCAATGTTTGCTTAGAAACTGAAGAATTTATGACCCAGTTGATTATAATTATATATTTCATCATAAGATAAATGAACTTGGCCTTAAGGTGTTAAAATATTTATCTTATTTAACGCTATAATAAAACGTATAACAAAAGACACGAGTTTATCTACCTGGAACGTACATAATAATTTTGATAGTAAGTTAGCAAATACATTTTTATTTACTTATTTTTTGGAAGATTACAAATTTTGCATAATAAAATTATAAAACCGAATTTTTGGCAATAAATTTAATCCGTATTACGCGACTAATTAATTTTATTAGGAAATTGTGAGTAATATTAAACTGAACCTTATTTGTAGAATAAATTACAAAGTTATAAGAAATTGCCTTAGGTAAAGCGACTAAAATACTTAGAAAAAGGGATTAAATAATCCGATCATCAGATTAAATCGTTTGATCTTCAGTTTAATCGAATGCCGATTAAAATATTTTTATAAGTAAAACCGATGAACTAGCAGCAAAATAGATATGATAACAATCGAAACAAAAAAATGTGAAATATGAAAGTTTTGGGTTAGTTTGCTGCTCGTTTATTCGTTTGGCCACCAAAGTATTGAATATTTTGCTGATCCATTAAATACAAACTTTAACAAAAATAAGTTTACTTAGATTGATTGAAATTCTTGATTCCCGTCAGTGGCAAGACATGTTTTTTTAATTTTTTCTTTAAGTTATGTTTATTTATTTTTTAAATTTGAGTTAGTTTCAGTTAGTCTTGTTTGGTTGCGCCCCGGAGCGAGCGAAGCAATCGGAGTGCCATGTGTGAAGTGAAATATTAGACATTCTAAAATAGTAAACAAACGCTCAAAGCCGGTATACATACTACACGTGAAGCAGTGACTTTTTCATAAATCATCATTTTATAGTTTCATCATTAATTTCAATGAATGGGTGTGTACGCATAGTCTTGTGTTATTTTGTAGACGCAGGTGTGGACGATACCTCAAGCATAGACATAACAAGTATTCAGATGCTTTCATGTGTATTAATTTACCGATTCGCGACGGAAAACAAGTATTTTTTCTGAAACCCCATTATTCGTAGGCGAATAACGTATGTGTGGAGCCGGGATTTAGAAGTATGCTAGAGAAAATTGTCTGAAGCATGGAGAGTATTTTTTTCCTGAATGTATCAGAGGCGTGCATATGGCTGAAACTATTAATTGTAGACAAATATGGTGCAATTTTCACTCTTTCCATAGCTTTTTTAAAATTGTCTT
The DNA here is from genome assembly GCA_016904865.1 of Pissodes strobi. Classification (NCBI taxonomy): domain Eukaryota; kingdom Metazoa; phylum Arthropoda; class Insecta; order Coleoptera; family Curculionidae; genus Pissodes; species Pissodes strobi. The sequence continues at coordinate 11,740 of MU194445.1, forward strand.
TTCTAACTAGAGAATTTTTATATAGAATTTTCTAAAATTTCTCCACGATATTCAATGGATTTGTATCTGGCGAACAAGGTGAGCCACCAACGATCACCATACGGTTTCAATAATGTTGGCTCAGATGGTGATAGAAAATACATATTAAAAAGTGGCTATTGAGGTTTCTCTTCAGCTTCAGCCCAAATGTTTAAACTCTGAGAATTTATAACTAATAATCATATCGAGTAAATAAATGATGCTCCACCTATAAACAGTGTACACCGTTCTATCGTGCCTAAATTTTCTCAAAAAACAGATGTGAGAATCTTTTCTGGAGCCAAAATTCATACGTTCATTTGCTTGGGCGGTATGTCCGTATCTTATGGGTTCAGAGTCGAATTTAGGTGGTACATTTACTCACTTGTTACTTCCGAAACAAAGTTTTATGTAGGTTAAGGACTAAAATATTTGTTATTTAAAAAAATGAGTTTCTTGTTTTAAATAACCAAATTCAATTTTCGTGTTGGTTATATTATTTACGAATTATATTTTGTCAAGTTTTTCTGAGAAGGTTTTTTTTATCATCAAATACCAGCCCAGTTGGAAAGAATATAGGTATACATGTTTTTTAAATATTTCGCATATTTTCATATATTTCTTTCTCGAATGTTCTCTAGGAGCGAACAAGCATATTAATGTTTCACTACTTTATTAGTAAACCACTAATTTTTGAACCGAAAAAATTCTTAAAATTCCAAAAATAGCAATGAACGTAGATACTGAAAGTTTTTCTTAGTGGGTTTTATTCGTCTGTTATTTTGTTTTATCAACATTTAATAAAAATCATACCTAAATCTACTTACTGGTAGAGTAAAATGTATATTTAAGTAGTAATTTTTTATTTTATTAAAAATACATTACGTCAGATTCATCATGTTGTAGGTATACAAGTAAAATATTCTTTAATTTTTTTTTGTTATAATAGAATTCAATTTACGTATAAGGCACTCTGGCTTTTTACCAAAGCACCAAATGACGTATGAATTAAGATTTTATTGGCAAATAAAATGATACCAGTGATGAATAAAATAAAATTGGGGTCATTCATTTTTAACCCAGGAAGGTTAGACGTTATTAAAAAATATGTTAGTAAGTGATGCCAATAAATAAATGGTAACCTTGAGGTACTTAGTATTTTAACTGACAAAATACATTAGGGGAGAAGGATCAACATTTATTTACTATTACGTCAATGAATTACTTGAATATTTATTATTTTTAGATTAACTAATGGCTAATGTTAATTATGTTTATAAAATCCTAAGGCGCATGCAGAAAGTCATGGTCGATAGGAGATATTACCCTTGCGTTGTTTAAAGATTGGATCCAAAATATAACTTGGAATATTCACTATATTTTTATTTGCTATTTCTTACGATAGAACATATTTACTTAGAACCTTGGATGGAGTTATGTTTCAAGATAAACATACAAAGATAATTTATTTTTATTTTGAGTTCAGTATTTGAAAATAATATTGGATAATAAATATTCCTGACAATATTTTTATGACTCTCTGGTGTAACGGTCTTATACCTTTATAATTACGATCGCTTTACCAAAGCCAATAATTGCAGAGTTTCTGGTGTCATATTTAAATTCAAATACTCTCATCTCAGGTGTGTCTTAAAATAATGTGAACTCGTGTATAATAGCTGGATACGAGTGACACACTAATAGCTGAATACCAATTTTTTAAAGTAAAAAAAAAACTTCTTTAGGTGCGTTCAGCAATTTTTTTCCTGGATATCAAATGAAACTGAGCCGTCATGTAATTTACATTTGGGTATTTTTTAGGCTAATCTCAAACACGGCTGTGAGTGGAAATTAAGAATTGAGCACGTTTTTAGGCACCACTGAAGGCAGTCAACGCTCATTTGCTTTGGCGATCCGATTTTCCGTTTCAAAGATATTACGTCACATGAGCGATTTTTCAAAATTTTGCTTTGATATACGACTCGATAACTGTCGAAAAAGTTAATTTATTTTGTTGAAATTTTTTGGGCACATTCCTTTTGACGGTTTTCTGAACTCCATTGAAATTAGTGAGGCGTAGGCAGATATTAACATTTTTCTTATTCCAACTTTAGTCTGGTCATTTTTGCTAGATTAATGGTAAATGGTTATTTTATTCATCAGTTTAATGTCATACTGACATTCTAAGACGGGTTATATTTCATAGCCAACTTTTATCAATACAATTTTTGACATCTCTGAAACAGCTTAGTACAACATTAAGCTGTGTTGGTATTATGATGCATGCTGCATGACAGTTTATCAATATCATTCACATTTTATTTGAAATTGAACTTTACTACAAGACTAAAACTTCTTAGTTTTTCCAAGCAGCAAAGTTATTTACACTTTTGATAATAAAAATTATAAAAGCAATTTCTCAAAACTATGTATAGTAGATAGCTACATTAAATTTGAAAGTGGTTAGGTATTTTCTCGAAAGATGATATTTCATTTACATTTCAATATTTACTTTTTTTGGATGCAACAAGTTCCAAAATCCTTGTCAAATCTGGCAGATTCAAATGCTGTACGAAGTCTGTTTAAGGATATGTCCTCTCTTACAGCAGATTTTATGGTGTCACAGATACGGTGGTTTAGAAGCAAATCAGCAAAAGGGAGACGGTGGACTTTTGATGGTGCTCTAACTATATTTAAGCGAAGTCCGAGATGCTACAAACTACTGCGATCCTTTGATGCATTCTCACATTAAATGTCATTTGTGAAATACATCACTCTTGTTATTGTTTATGTCAGCGTTCTTTAAAATATGCATTAAATAAACTTGTTTTTTATTATGTACTTTTAGATGCTTCCGTTACTTTTACAAAAATGTAGCTCAAATAAACATTTTGACCATTTACTTATATTTTTGCTGTAAACTAGATTTACATTAGAGTTCTCTTAATTTGATTTGTTAAAAATATATAGAATATTGTCAATAATAAAATACATCAACAAATATATGCACTCACTTTATATCCCTAGGTTGGTGCTTAATTATATAATATAAACATTAATAATTAATTTTAGCGATTTCTATTGGAAGAGTTAGTTGTGCACTGAGTGTATTCCTATTTCTCATTAATCAACATCAGTAAACAGAGATGAAAATACACTCAGTGCGCACTAACTCTTCCAATAGAAATCGCTATTTAATAAAGTAACATAAAATACAATTATTTCAAATTTTTGCGGGAAATTCCCTAGGGCCATCTACGTTCCTTCTTTCATCATGCGAGACAAAGACGGAGAATAGAATGGGATATTATTTTGACACATAGTTGAGTGTCTCATTGTTGTCTCTGCCATAGGATCTCCTATTAGTGTGTGTGCCACTACCATAAAAAAACACTTCCGAATCTTTAAATTAGTTAATTGTGGTGCCGTTTTCAACATTACATAAAAAATTCTGTTGCATGGGGTAAATTTTATTTCATATTTTTTTAATAGGTATTTTCCGAGGTATTTTCAGAAATTGATAAAAAATTTCTTGATTATATTTACCCATGTATGTTTCATATTCCTAATTTATTTTGATATCTGATATATTTCTCATTAAAAAATTAGTATTTTAGTTTTGAAACTTCATATTCATATTCATGCGGTTTTAGTTTCTCTACATTTTTCATCGAAATTTTTTTAAAGGCACAATTATATTAAAGCATACACCTATTTTTAATCTTGCTAACTTGCCATCGATATTAAATATTTAATGCAACCTATTATCAAATTCCAATCTTGGGCATTCAAGGGCTTGCCTGGGAATGCATCTGCACTCTCTAATGATTCACTGTCGAAGGTTTCACACTGTTGCACGTTGTCTTTTATAAATAAAATAATCTCTTGAAATGCGGTGGAGGAAAATAATTTAAAGGACTTAGATTCGAAGGTTTTGTGTACCATTTTATTGACCCTCTTCCTTCGAATCTACTAATCAGAAATTGTCGGACTGAACATAATGTGTTTAAAATTCATGAAGCTTCCATCTATTACCCTAAACAATTCGTCGATATTTAAAATCTTGAATGAGTGAAGGCTGCAGTAGTTTCTAACATTTCCACAATACAGGTACCGAATATGAAGATTTCGTTCGACGGAATGTAATATTTCACATTATCCCTGCTCAGCCATTATTTTTTTGGGGACACTGATGGGTATGCCCTTCCCTAAAAATGTGCCGTTTTTTCATCATTCCCGTACCGACCATTGTGTTTACTAATAAGACCATTTGAAAAAGTTTGTCGCTTGCTTAGAGGAAATATTTTTTATCAATTAGGAAGAATTCTGCATATGTGTTCTCCGAAATATGGGTGGTCGTGTGTGGAAAATCGGCATTTTGTAGGAATGAAATTCATTCAATTTCAGGCTTGATGAGAACACGAAATACGCATACGCACAATTGTAGCTTGACATACAAACATTGTAGGATTTATTACAGGATTTAATGTAAAATCTTCCAACAAGTCCACTTGAGTTGCTTCATTCAGTATTCTTCGTTGGGTCCTTGTTTTTGTTTGCTACTGATCTTTTTAATCAGACGTAATTCCCACTCAATCTTTCCCCGGGTTCCTAATATAGAAAATATCGATAGTTTTATGCACAATAAGCTGCAAACAATATATCACGCGTTATTTCAGATATCGTGTAAATTATGCAAAAATTTAATGCCAATTTTTAAATCGCAAAGTAAATCAATATTGTACCTACCCACTCGAATTGTAATAGAGATTCAGAGCTAACAATATTAATAAATTATTTTTGGTGTAGTTTGAACTAATAAACAAATATTTTCTTATATACTTTTATGAGACTATATATTTTTGAAACTAGCCAAATAATACTAAAAATATTTTAACGTTTTCATCACTTATTTATTACATAAAACTAATATAATGCTTTATGACAAGAATGCCAGCGGATCCATGACGGCTTTTCTGTATCTTAAAAATCTAGGTATGCTTCTGGAACCAGGCATGTTTTTTCATAAACAGAACCACTTGTAACCAGCCTTATTCGCCAATTGCACTTTCAGCTGATCCATATGCCTAACTCACTCAGCCGTTTGTGGTTTTATTCTTTTTAAAGGCGTGGGTTAAAGTTTATGGCAGTTAGCGGGTGCCCCTAAATTTTTACTGTACGGAATTTATTAAAAATCTGTCTGAAAATCGGTAAATAAAATTTAGAAAAAATACCCTGTGAAAAAGCGTAAAAAAATTATAATGAGATTGGATTATAGCCTAAATACAGTTGCCAAAATAAACACTAGGAATACAAACAACCAGTTTATTAAAAAAATACTTCTGGGGTAGAACAATCTACTTTCTTAAAATTTAGAAAATTTTCTGATTACAGATGGTTAATATTATGCTAAAAAAAAATTATGGAATATCACTTAAGCTGACCTATATATGCCACAAGAGATAATTAATGTTCAAATTACAATTAAATTAATAGCTATGTTAATTAATTTCCATCTTGACACCTTAACACTAGAAATTACAACAATCAAGTATCAATTAAACGATTTAGACCTGGTGCTCACTGCAATTAAACTTCAAATCAAAAAGTAGCTCTAGTTATGGTATTTTAGCAACTAAATTACCTAAAGAGAGGAGTTATTTTTTAAAGAATATTTTAATATTACCCAGTTACTATTGCTTAAACATGTAACAATCTATAGGTTAAAATTAGGGCTGAAATATCCACTAAACTACGCTTAGCTTATTCCCTTGGTAGCTGGAACATAGAAGACTTCTAAAACATCTACAAAATGCTAACCTAACTGGGATTTACTGAATAAAATATATAGAAATAAATATAGGAAATTTGAGCTCAATTGACTGATATCAAGGAGAGCCGTTCAATAATAAGGTTTAAATAAGTTAAATTAAATTTCTGCCATGGGTTTTACAGATAGATATAATTAACTTAATATAAATGGCATAACCCCCCTAATTGTACAATATAAATTTAGATAATACCAAAAGAGGAAGCGGTAAAAGAATTACAGTATATTAGACGACTGTTTCCTATTAAAACCACTAAATAAGTTCAGCGAACTAAAACTCAGTATCTCTGGAAGTAATATTTCCAGTAGGTGCTTCTCGGTAGATCATATTTATTTTAGTCTTTTCACTTGAAAAATTAAAGGTAGTAGCAGGATAAATCAAGTACAAATCTCAACATATTAGCTGTGCTGATTTCTTATTAATTGAAATTGATCCTACCAGACTTGAAGATGTGTTTTGTCCTCGGTAATTAAAAGACCTAGGCAAGGTACCAGTCGGGATAACCAGGCTACACTAAACTCTCTGTCTCGTCTACGCTGGAGAAGATGGCTGGGCCCCTACTCAGATAAGGAAGGCCACAAGCAAATGGACCGTAGTCCCATGGAAAGACCCTGGTGAAAAATGGCATTTTTATAGCCTTATTACTTAGAAGCACATAAGTAGAACCAACCTTTTAAAATAAAAGGGTTATCACACCGCTCTGCACACGATATTTCACAACCGGTACTCTAACAAAAGAAACGCGTTACTAGGCTATGTAATATTAACAAAAAATGCTATCTGGCAATCATCAACCAGCAGTTGAAAACTTAATTGCTATTAGGCACCTTCATGGACGGAAGTCCAAACGAGAAGACCCGTTAATTTTAGCTTCCCTCGATATATTGTTAAGATAAACTTCGAATTTGTTAAGATATAATTTGAATTTGTTAAGATATAATTCGAATTGTCTTATTTGTTGCAATATTATTTCTTTTATTTACTATAATTCAAACAAAAGCCAATTTGTTACTATAAATTATAAAGGCACTTTCTTTTTAATTATTCCTTTAATTTACTAAAAAGATAAACTGAAAGATACTCAGGGTGTATAGGTTCGGAGCATGATAATTAAAATTTATTTCCGAGTGGAGTAGTGGTTAAAAAGCGCTAAACAAAAGATTAGAAATTAAAAAAAAAAACAATTATTGTTCTATTTCCTTCTAACAAAAATAAGGATTGAAATTTAATATTCCTGTTGAAGTGTTACTGAAACTGGCTGCAGTGCCTAGGATCTGTCCTGTGACGTCACTAGAAGCTGTCCTGGTAGGCCGAGTGCGTGTGGACTCAGTAGCATGGAAAAAACCAGTATAAGGCAGTTAAAGAGTTCACCAAGAATGCTGTTACAACTCTGTTGCAATTTGGAGGAGAGTGTCGCTTGTCTAAGCTTAGGCTTTTAATACAGAACTTGGCAAGAGATAGCGAGAAATAATTCTTCTCAATTAACAATGCTAAAAA
>JAEQML010067432.1:0-19084 GCA_016904865.1 Pissodes strobi
CTGGTGTATAGTTAAGTTGTCGGTACCCTGACGAGCTATGGGTGGATACTTTTCGTAGTCCACCGAGGAAGCGAAACAACATTCCTCTACACTAAGCATGATGAATGTTTACATTTGTAACGTTTGCATTAGAATGTCCAATCTTCAGAGGCGGATTGGGATAGTCAAAATGGTCCGAGAATATAGATCAAGCAGGCCACAATAATTCCCTGTGACCGGCCTCCGCCAGAGGCGCCGGAGGCTTATCCGTCGAAGGCGGAAAATTTTCGGGGTGCTACTCCCAATTTTCACTCAAAAGTCGTTAAAATCGCTAAAAAAACAAACACGTCTTGGGGGTTCCTTGTGACCAATATATTTACATTTAAGAATAGGAAAAACGACTAAAAACGTAAACATCATGATGAATGTTATTTACATTAAATCAAACCAGTTTTCCCATAGATATAAAGGTTCAATTAAAAATTCTAAATATGTAATTGTAATAAGTATTATGTTATAAATACAGATAATAATATATACAGATAATATAAACATATAAAAATCTTTTGAAAAAAAAATTAAATTTCAAACAGCAGTTCTTTTTTTAAGCAAATTACTGTTTTCTGCAACCGTGTCAATTATTGCGTCGCTGTCAATCTCATTTAGGGTTTGCCTTTCGACTGCCATTAACATAAATGCTTCTAAATTATTTTCACTCAATATGCTTCTAATTGGTGGTTTAGCGTCACTCTAGAGTACTGTTAACTCTTCACGCATGGAGTCTATTTTTAATAAATTTTAAAAATGAGAATGACCGCTCCCAAGCAACTTGCGATGTCGGTAGCGTTAACATATGTCTGTAGGCAAGTGTCAACACACTGTAAGCTGCACTAAACAGATTAACACTTTGTAACAACGAATTGCACAGTTTTGACAACTTTTACATGACGTAGGTGACTGTTGTAACGTTGCATTATCAAACATCACTCTTTGGGATAAATGATGATATCCGTCTGTGACAGATCCTCTTAATCTATCCCAACTACTGACAAAATGAGTAAGTTAATTTTGTATATTTTCTTTTGTTGCCCGCTCTTCAAATTTAATTAATTTGTCCTCACACACTGTAAAGCATATCTGTGTAAACTTTTAATTTCAGAAAAGTTTAATGGTGATAAAAAGGTCAGATCCATGTAGAGTTTTTCATTCTTCTATAACTGAGTCTAGAATTCTGTTATGCACTTCTATGCTAAACTTTTTAAAGCATTATTGCTAATGTGATCATCCGCAGAAAATTCATCAGCCATTTTTTTACCCGTCTTAAACGTTTGCTTGGAAAAGTATCTTCTATTTCAAATTCTGCGGCTATTTCAAATTGTTTTAGCTCTTTGTTTGCCCACTGAATAAACGTTTTTGAACTGTGAATAGCCCTTTCGATATCTCTTTGAACATTTCTCAGTTGTGAAAGCGTAAAAAATGGTATAATTGTACTAATATAATACATTTTTACTTGCTGGTTTTAAATAATGCTTAATTTAATCGATATTTATTTATTGTAGGATCCGACAGATTTTCTTTAGTGAGTAGATACTATTATAAAGCAGGCCAGTTGGACTCGTACGATTCGGTCCATCGGGATTTTCCCAATGTCCAGATGACCCAATCCGCCCCTGCTAATGTTACACTTCACGCATAGCCCTCCGTTCGCTTCGCTCGCTACAGGGGCGCGACGAACAAAAACTAACCAAAACTAACCCAAGACATGCCCAAAATCACGAATTTTTTTTTACAAATATAACCTCAAGAAAATAAAAAAAATTTATTATTATTATTATTATTATTATTATAAGAGTTTACATATCGACCTAATATTAATTTTTTCAATCTAATACAATTCAATCTAGGAAAGCAAGTCAATATAATAAACACCTAACACATTTTTTAGTATAATAACTTGGCTGCACAATTGATTTTGAAAATCTGTGTGTGCAAACCGAATAGGTTTAAAACTAACCGTAAAAATTAACCTCGAGCGGAACCGCTAAAAAGTGTCCTATGTCTTTTACTATACTCTTGAAATATCTTGAAAATATCTGTACATAATTTCATGATGATCGGTTGAGTAGTTTATGCGTGAAAGCGTAAGAAACAAACAAACACATTCACATTTATAATATTATTCAGGATTCTTTGATAATACTTACTGGCAGCTTCAATAGGAGTGGATTAATTCACTGCACAAATTCGACACGAAAATCTAATGTCACCAGGAACAAGATCAACCTATGGACACAGCTTATTCACTACCAGCTAGTCATCTTGGGGCGGCATCATTTGATTTGGGAAAGTCAATAACTAAATTTTGCAAATTTTAGAAGAGGGCCATGACTCAATATTGTTTTAAACGTCTGAGCATCTGAATAATACTTTTGTCAGTTCGTTTAATTTAACTTCGGACGAATTTGTCGCGAATTTTGAAGCGAAAACTCATTCTAATTTTAACCGTCTATTAAAATTAAGCTGTGCTATGGATCCAAATACACTGCGAATATAATATAATGAAAATCTAATACCTACCGCTCTAGCGGCTAGCTTTTTAGAAGCTTCATTTGAATCCTTGCAATCGCGGCCGTCCTAGATTAGCTTGCTCCTCAATGCGCACGGGTTATAATGTCACAGCGGTTACACATTCCTTCCCCACATTTCCGTCCCATTTGCCGAGATTTACTCACATACCGCCGCGTAAGATGTTAACACATAAAAAAACCGGTATGTGCTTAAGACCGCACCATAAGTGAAAACTTCAACAAGGCTATATTAATATTATGAAATACAAGTTCTTTGTATGTTTCATATTCACAAAATAGATTTTTCAAACGGAAAACCGAAAAAAATCTCCAATTCGGCATTGTCAATCGTATCGATTCGACTTTTTGGTATGTTGCACTCGTATCTTACAAAAGTTTGCTTGCTTCAGATTATTCGGTTTTCCAGTAATAAAATATTGTGTGGTAACGTGTTGCGTCAAAAAAGGTTTAAATTTAACTAGTTCACCCTGTTTAAAATGCATCGACATTTGTAGAGTGTCCTCTTGTACGGCTTTTAGCGTAGATGATCACATTTTCTATATAAAAAAATGTTTTTCTAGGAAAAAAATTTAAATTAAAATTTTTTGACCTATAAATCAACATTTCCTTCAGAACTCCATTTTCCGACATTTTCGAAGCAGAGAAGCAAAGCTAAGTTTTTCTCCTAAAAATTCCCTATAGAATTGCCGATGACGCATCGGTTTTTTCGATTTTCGTGACGTATTCAACGAGGGAACTACCTAAAATAACCCTTTTTACAAAAATATACACGTCGAAAAAAAAAGATGTGTGCTTAGAAACATATGACAGAATTGAAAACTCCAATAAGAGTTTAATATTAAAAATTTTAATAAAATAAAAAGAGATTCTTGGAGGCCCGGGCATCGCATGCTAAGCGAGCGCTCTACCGATGGAATTACGTGCGTCAAACTGAATATAAGTATATTGAAACGCCCCTGACCCCGGGTACACCTTTTTGCACCCAAAAGCCAGCAACTTTGTTGGACGTGATCGTAACAATAATAATAATAGATATTATTACTGTCGGCTAAGACCCTGTTTAATTGACGTTGTTTTGTAGTAGGTTCTAAAGTAGATGTTTGTGAAACGATTATCTCAAATAATTACAAATTCTTAAGTGACCAGTCAATACTGGCAATAAAACACAAATGACCATTCTTTATATTTCTATTTTTCTTTACTAGTACAGTTTAATGAAAACGCAGTATTAATTTATAGAAAATAACCTTTAATCTATAAAAAACTTGAATACAACATAAAATGAATTTATCTATTAAAGGAAACATGTACATAAGAAAGAAACACATTATTTGCGAGAATAATTAAGTTACGATATTTCAATCAGGCCCCGAACCAAGAAGTAAACCGTGACCGCTTAATAAGAAAATCCAAAGTATGTGCCCTTACACTGTGCTCTACGCTCAATACATTCACATTACTCATTCGGAAAATATAATAATATGCATACCACCTCGTATACATGCACATACTAAAGATAATTAGTAACAAGCTGAGAGCGTAGCTGATAAGATCTGACCAAGACGTATGATATATATATTTTTAGATACCCCCACGGAATTACGTCATAAGGTTCCTTTGGGGGGTTGTCCCGTAGGATCTTTTCTTGTCCCGCAGGCTCTTTTCGCGTCCCGTAGGACTATTCGTCGTCTTTCTCACGAAGGGACCTAACTAACAAAATTATAAAAATTGAAATATTTTGCCGTCTAACTGTTCTCATGTAACACTTTGGTCTCGCGAAGTGGCATATCCGCATTACTAATAGTTCAGACTTTATCAATAAAAACATTCACACGAATCGGCCTATCTGAAGATGGGTCTTTGCGTGTGCTATGTTCCTCCCACGATATCACAATAATATTCACCGAACAGACCAATCTGCAGACAGGTCTATTCCTGAGAAAAAATCGACTAGGTACAAGTTCAGAATATTAGAAAAGGAAAATAGAGGAGGAAGACAGCGAAGTAAAAGAGAAAAAGAAAAGGGAGAATTCATTCGAAAAGAGATAGAACAACATATTGGAAGGTTTCCACGAGTGGAGAGTCATTAGTGCCGGTCAAGCTCCTCAGAACAGTATCTGCATCCCGATTTATCCCTGACAAAAATGTATCACAATGTTTTTGGAACAACTTGTAAGTATAAAACCAGTTATTATACATATCGCAGGGTTTTCAAGACGCAAAATTTGTCCTTCCATAATCCGAAAAAGGATTAATGTTCCTTGTGTATGACATACAATAATGGGGATGAAGAAGTCAAATCACAGTTAGCTAAAAAGTATAAGAAACATGTACATGAATAAGTGAAAGTTCGAGAGCTAAAAGCAATAGACAAATAGAGAGCTATAGAAGTTGAAAATTTTTTATGTAGTATTTTCGACTTACAGCAGGTCATTTACGTACCTATCAGCAAAGAAAATGTTATCTATTACAAGAGTAGATTATCAACTTTTAATTTTACCTTTTACAACATTGCCATCAGGGATTGTTTCTCTTTCCCTTGGCATGAGTGTCTTAGTAAGAGGGGTTCGTCTGAAATCGCCACTTGTATATTCAGAGCATTGGAGTATTATTCTAAGAAAGGCACTACTTTAGTTTCGTTACTCTCAGATGGCTGCTACGGTCAAAACAAGAACTCGATCGTAGCAGTTATGCTGCTTTATGTTGTAAATAACTTTGATGAATTTAAAAGAATATCTTTGAGATTTTTTGAGTCAAACCACGGACAAAATGAAGGAGACTCCGCACACAGCGCGATCCATACCGCAATAGCTGGAGTTGGAGATATATTTGAACCCTCACAGTTACACCCCATAATTAAATTGGCAATGCGAAAGCAGCCTTATTTAGTTGAACCAATGAATTCCTCAGACTTCATCGATTTTAAGAAGCTCTCGCAAGATTTAAGAATACTGTCACTAGTGAGCGAAAAACGTCAAAATGTCAAATGGACGGAGATCAGAGAGTTCATGGTCACAAAAGATGAACCAAACAAACTTTTTATCAAGTACAGTCATTTTAACGATCACTATGATGCCATTGAACTTAAAAGACTAATGAAAAACATAAAGGAAATAAATTAAATAAGGCGCCCGTCAAACTTAGTAAAAAAAAATATTCTGATTTAGTTTCCCTATGTGAAGGTCCTACACCCGTAGTTCGTTTGCACGAAATTAAAGAGTTTTATAAAAAATACCTCATGAAATAGATTAGCTATTAATACCGTTTTTTTATTACTATTACTTCAAAATTAAAGCTTAAGTAAATTTAATGAAAAAGTTTTGTAGTGTTTCCCCAACATTAGTGTAGGCCTCATTATGTACTTTATTTTCATTAAAATTTAATACAATATAATAAATTTTGTATAATTATTAAACACTATTTTCTCCGCAAACCTTTTTGTTTAATAAATTTGCTGTATTTTATACACAAAAAAATCCAAAATTTATCAAAACTAAGGCTTAACTAACACAAGACAAAAATATTTTCTCACGTAGTGGCTTATCTACATATATTACTAAAAATAAAAACTATCTTTAAATTCTCACAAATGCCACCATTATATATTCGAAGTAAACTATATTACCTAACTAAATGGAAGACAAGAAATAGATTGCCTTAAAACTGAGCTAGTTGCGCTGATTTATATCCAACCCTTTTTAGTTTTTTAGCTCTCCTGAACAATTTATAAAAAGCGAGTTAGGACACTTCGTGAGAAAGGCGACGTATTGTACCCTTTGTTTAAGAATCTTAACACTATTAGCCCAACTTGTTATTCGGATATAAGAGAGTTTAAGTTTACTTGAACATGTTTGGTCACAATCACCTCCCTGTCCGAAATCTAACTAAAACCGCGCAATTTACGAGAATCTGATCACCCTAAAGCATGAGGTTTTGAAAGTACGACCGTCCCTTAAAATGATGTCTAAATATTAAATCGTAATGAATTTAAGTGAACCCAAATGATTTACTTATCTGTAAAGAAGTCGTCTGGACTCCCCTGCGAGTTGCGCCTATGGCTGAGGTTTTAGGATTTGTTCTTAATTTCATTTGGCTCAGGAAAATTACTTATAAGCTCGATATCTTTGCAAATTTATATAAGCGGTGTGAGAAACTTTGACTCTAATTGGATATCAGAATATGTGAAAATTTGAATAAGAGTTTTGACGAGTGGGATCGGACACCAGTCTCTAGCCAAAATTAGAGAAATTGAAAATAGGTGGAAATTTTAACCAGTCTCAAGCTTTAAACAAAGCGAGTGGATTTATTTTGCGCTTTTAACCAGTCTCAAGCTTTTTGCAAAGCGAGTGGGTTTTTCTTACTCTTTTAACCAGTCTCAAGCTTTCGCGAGTGGATTTTCTTCTGACGATCTCGTTTTGCGGTGGCGTTTTTATAGGCAAAAGTCCCCATTTGATGTGTGAGTGCGACAAGAGGCTATTAACATTCCGATCTCACACATTAGAAAAATGTATTAAAAAGAGACGTAAATAAGTGTGCCGCGTATCTCCAAGGCTTGACTCGACCCTCTCTTTACCTGCGTCTCGGGATTTGCTTGCAAAAGTGCGTTTTTAAAGCTTTTTATAATACCGAGTGTATTCTAATTTTGCCGGTGAATTTGATTATTTTAGAACTTTTCTTTGTTAATTCGCATACCTAGGGTCGGTCTGCTTCAATATAGACCGGCATAATACATATTTATTGAAAATTTGGCAGTTAGGTGGATAATTATGCGAATTACTGTATTACAGATATGCCGAAATGTACAGGATAATCCAAATAAAACTTTAAATGACTTGGTTGACTCAGCTTTACCCGAATGAGCGTTACACAGCCGAACCTGACAGCTCGGTTTCATTCATTACCCAAGAAAAAGTTCATGCGCCTTCAAAAATTTAGATCACTGACATGAACATTCGGTTTTAATTCAAAAATCTGCCTTCTAACACCTTGGTTCTTTGTTTCACAAGAAACATTACAAGAAATGCCAAATCATTTCATACTCAAAAATAGTTTGATATACCTTTATGGTTTTATCAAAGATGGATTAGTTAGAGCTATTTCCCAGAAATATTTATATTTTATATTTTCAGGGCTTCGATGTCATGTACTGCTACAATAGACACCAAAATCGAACACGCATTGGTAAGTGTTAATGTATGTTTGAAGTGATCTGTTTAGCATTTTAGTTCATAGGATATTTATTAATTAAATTTACTATTATTTATATGACATTAACAATGAGAACAATAGAGTTTTGCTAATACCTAGTGCATCGAGATTATATCAGCTGCAGCCTTAAGTAAGGAGATGACATAATCATCATTATATGATATCGGTATCCTGCAGGGTCCCCCATCTGAGCTCCCTTGTTGATCTCAAAGGTATATGGTTATGCTGACTTATGCTGGATGTATCAAAATTATTGCTGTCCTTGAGAGGAGGAAGTGATGTCAATCTAAATTAGGTTTTATGCATTATTGGTTTTGAAACACTATCTTGTCTTTTCTCCATTTGATGAAGTTATTAAAAATCTATTTAGTTTTATATTTCATCTGGCAATAGTTAGAACACACTTGTTCTAGCAAACATTTCAAAATTGCAAAATATTAATTATTAATTTAGTATAATATTGACAGCAAAGGGTGTATTTTTAAATCTTGGCGTGGTTAAACAGAGAAACTTTAATCGATACCTTGCACGAGTTTTCAGTCCTAATTGCTATGTCAATATATTGAAATTGTGATTATGTGTTGGTAATATGTAGAGTTTTGTGAACTTTAGAAACAACTATATAGCAAAAAATTGATTCGAGGAATGAATAATTGAATACCGAAATGACTGCATTGCGTGTGTTCAATTATTAGAGTTCAAAACGTAGGTTGTCTTTATTTTATTTACATATTTATTTATTAGGTAAAATAACGGGTTGAAAACATTTTGATGATTTTAATTGACTGTTAAGTTTCTGTAAATTTATTGACGGTATTTTCATATACTACATTTTAGGCTAATTTTAACGCTCTTTCTGTCCACCCTTGGTTTTAAATAAGCATAAACCCTGGATTTTATGAAGGGATGCCAATATGCCCCCAGAAGTGTTTAGTATACGATAAATATGTTCAAACCACTGCTTTTACTCGTTAGTCATTTTATAGCTATGTCACAGCTTACCAAACAATCAGCTAGCCGACTCTCCTGTCAAAGTGGAAATAAAAATCTGACGTGACCGACGCCATTTCGGGTTAAAACACAGGGCCGGGATAAGGAGTATTCAATTTTAAATAGACAGGATTGGAGTTTTGATATTATATCTTATTTTAAGCGGGAAGAAAGGAAATATAAACCACTGAAATCATAGAAATATTGATTTATTTTACAAAAATAACTATTTAAGGTATAACATAGGTTTGTTATCAAATATCGGAAGGAACAATAGGATGATCATTTTTTGAGGATTCCTCGAATTCTCTAAAAATCGTAGGTACTGCATTGTGGTTTAAACGACAAAACTGGCTGTTTGTAAACATTTTTGGATCGAAATGGATACTCAATCAATCAATCAATATCATTTATTTCATTTTTGTACAATATTTATATGTCCTTCTTCACAGTCGCTAAGCTATGTATATACAATATGTGTTTTTATACTCCGGCTCCTTAGAGCAGCGCTGAGCAACACAGCCCTGCATATAACTAACCCTTATCCAAGGGCTGGTCGATGTTCCGACCTAATGACCGTGTTTGGCAACCTGCAAGATCGATAATATTCTTTGAGATATTATGTCCCTTCAATAACGCTTTCAGTGTTATGCGTGAGTTGGTGGAAGGTATTCAGATTTTTAGGTATTTTAGCTGCGTGTTAGTGTTGTGGAGAAAACTTGATAAAAAAAACACCACTTCTCGTTTCTTTGGTTACTCATTCATACGCCATTCACTCTCTCATTCATTCATTCATTGTATATGTTTAGTGGGCTGCTGGATTTAGTAGCACCCTGGTGAGGTAAGTATTGTATTGTATTATGTACCGTGAATCGTAGTCCATAATTCGCCACAGGGTATAGGGAACACAGCGCACTGTCGCGTACGTGGAATGACTATGGTCTGAGCCGGTTTGCCCATCCTTTATACCGGGGGCGTTGGCCTAAGAACTATATCCGGCTGGCCCCACCCACTGCCACTTGTGGGCGGAGTCCGCCAGATATACTCTGGCCGTTTAGGTTTCAATGTTCATTTCTGCACTCCTGATAGTCGATTACTTTGACTTGGAGTATAAGATAGTTTTAGGAGTGGCTATGTCCCTCGGGAACCGATGGGATGCATATAAAGTGTGGCAAGTATAACTGGAACAGCGGAAAGAATGCGGGCAAAAAATTGGCGATGTTGTCGAGTAGTTTTTTGAGAACTAATATTTATACCTATTATTTAGATAAACACATAATTTAATATACTCACTAACTCATTGAAAATAAAAAGTAATATCCAAACTGGAACTTTACTATTACTTCAACTTTAATTCATAATCTATTTTACACATTATCAATTTAAATAAATTTGCGACATTTATATCTATTTGCCCGATACATCCGGCAACAAGTGCGTCAAGTTCCCCTCGTCCTCGTGGCAAAGTGCATCAAGGCGATTGGCTGCAAGTAATTTTTCCTCTCTTTGCTTCTCAGACGTCGCTGTTCCAAATAAGTTTGCCACACTTTACATGTATTATTTACATATTTACAATTAATTTTACTATTTAAATTTACACTTATGTACAACTATATATTTATATCTTGATTTTGAGGGAGCCTGGGTGCTAGATAATAAAGAGTAGTGCCCCGGTGTATTGGGCCATGGGGTGGTCGGTGGTCTGGGTCATGGCGCTCGTCGGCTATGTGGGCTGTTTCTGGGGAGCCGCGCACCCCCACGTCGTAGAACCTGCATGCTAGGCGGTCAATGTGTTCACGTATGTACTCAATGCCCGCCCAGTCATGCAGGTCCTGTATCCTGGTGCGCCGCGCCAGTGCGCCGAGAAGACAGCCCGCAGGTGCCTATTTTGGATCACTTGTACTGCGCTTAGGTGTCGTTCAGCCACAGAACACCAAACCGGTGCCCCATATAAAAGGGTCGGTCTGGTTATAGCTTTGTATAGTGTCAGTTTGTTTCCGGGGCTAAGCGGGGAATTTCGCCTCACGAGTATCCCAAGTATATCCACTATGGTTTTATTCTTAACTTTTATGTGTTTCATATGTTCTCGGAATCTTAGCCCTCTGTCTAATACTATGCTCAAGTATTTTAGTCTGTCTTTAGCGATTATTTCAGTGTCAAGTATACGCATTGGTTGTACTTCATTATGTATTCTTTTTCTGGAAAAAATTCCCAGTTCTGTTTTCCCGGCATTAATTTTAATTTTCCATGCTTGGTAGTATGTCAGGACTTGTTGCATATACCGGCTCAGATTGTCGACAGCGGTCTGCGCTTGAGGGGCGCTAGAGTATAGGACTGTGTCGTCTGCATAGAAGGCTGCAGACGAGACAGGGTGAGGGGGTAAGTCAGAGATATAATAGTTGAAGAGCTGCGGGGACAACACCGTACCTTGTGAAACACCACACTGGAACGGTCTCACCGTTGACACGGCGCCTCCCACCCTAACCGAGAAGGAGCGCCCGGCAAGGTATGACCCGACCAGCGCTGCCAAGTGTAGTGGGTACTCATACTCCACGTAGAGCTTGTGCAGCAGGCCGTCGTGCCACACCCTGTCGAAGGCCCTCTCGATGTCGAGGAGAAGCAGGGCTGTGCAATGCCGTTTGTTGAAGCCGGTGAAAATATCTTGTACGACTTTCGCAGCCAGCATACAGGTGTTGTGCCCGCTGCGGAAGCCGAACTGCTCCTTGGGGAGTATACCGAGCCTCATGGCCGCCCCGCTAAGCCTCGACAGCAAGAGCTTCTCAGTCACTTTACCAAGTGTGTTAAGGAGGGAGATAGGTCTGTATGACGTTGTCAGTGCCGGGTCTTTACCCGGTTTAGGGAATAATACTATCCTCGCAGTCTTCCAGGGGGATGGGAAGTGTTGTAGGCGAATTATGGCATTTACTATGTGTGTTAATTGTACAATGGATTTTCTAGGAAGGTTTTTCAGGAGAAGGTATGGGATGTTATCAACTCCCGGAGCCTTGTTCTTTGGTAGGCGGCTTAAGACTGTTGATATCTCTCCAGGAGTTACGCTCAGTTTCTGCATAACTAAGGGCGGGATCGGATACGTTTGACCACCGGACAGACGGACCTGCTCCGTGACTTCCCTGTGCAATGGCTCGGAGTCCGAAATTGACCTATGGATCTCCTCGAGGGAATCCGCAAATGCCTCTGCCTTCTCCTGGTCATCCAGGATGTCACGCCCTCGGCATTTTAATGCCGGGATTTGAGGTGGGGCTCTGCGGATCCTTCTCGCGAGTTTCCATATGGTTCCATCCTCCGTGCCTAGTTCAGTCACGAAGGCCATCCATTTTGCGCTCCTGTGATCACGTATGTGCTGCTTTATCTGCTCGGTGATCGCCCGCACCCGGCGCCCTTCGGTATCATTCCTGGTGCGTTGCCACCTACGTCTCAACCGATTCCGGAAGTTAATGAGGTCAAGGATTTCGCCAGGAAGAGTTTCCACGTATGGCCTCTTCCTGGTTACCGGACAGATTGCGTCACGGACGCGCTGGATATTGGAGGTTAGCATGTCTACTTCAGCCTCCAATTCCTGGACAGTATCGATCTGCCGGGGGATGACTGTGCACTCGTTTAACCTCGCTCGGTACATCCTCCAGTCGGTATTTGTGTATATAACCGTTGTTACATAGGCTTCGGGCCGCCTGTCGGACCTTAATGCCTGCAGGCTAATACTAACTGGAAGATGGTCCGAGTTTAGGTCGTCTATTACTTTGAGCGGGCTCAGCCCAGTCATTCCCCGAGAGATCGCGATGTCCAGGTAGGAAGGTCTGAAGTTTTCAGCTGTAGGGTGGTAGGTTGGTGCATTTGGTCGATGATATAGGATTTCCGGATTGTTTGCGATGAGCGAATACAGTACTCTGCCTTTTTGGTTTGTTCTCGTGTCGCCGAAGTTTATATGGTGGACATTGAAATCGCCAACTAACAGCGATTTGCGTCCCGGCGCCAAGAAGGCTTTGAAATCGCGTTCAGTTAAATGCCGATTCGGAGGAGCGTATCCCCCCCCAATACACAGACCGCCGCTTAGCTCAATAGCCACGTGTTCAATAACTGTGTTTACATTGGTACATCTTTTATATGCAACCGATCTGTGTATTAGACAGGCCACTCCTCCGTGTCCATCCAGCCTATCTGCTCTTTCGATACTATAATAAGTTTGAATTCACGATTCAGCTTTGTTTCATTTAGAAAGACAATCCGGGGAAGGGATTTGTACAAGAAGTTACGGAATTCCCCAAGTTTAGACTTGAGACCATTACAGTTCCATGATACAATACTATACATTTATAACAGTAATCAAATGTGCGCTGGTTATCAGAAATACAATTATATATTGTACTTCGCATACTCAGTCGTGAAAAATCTAATGGAGCACTGCATAAGTTGCTGTTTTTCGCCATTGCATGCTCTCAGCATTGACGCATATTCGTCAAGGGCGAAAAACAGCTCCTCTAAATTGATTAAAGAATTTATTTCATTAACTACATTCGCTAGTCTAGTGACACTGAAAGCAATATTGTTGGTGTTATCGTCTTGCCGATTACTTACATTTTTTGGACGCTTATTGGCGTCTGGGGGTGCGGGCTGTGTTGCTCTAGGCCTGAGGGTGTTAGGGGGTTGGTCTGTTTGTCACGTTCGCTTCTATTTCTATCCCGGCCTCCGTCTTCGCTTTCTTGCCTCCGCCAGGCCGGCTTGGCAGGCAAGGGAGCTTCCTTGTATTTAATTTTCGTCTGCTTCGTCTGATTTGCATTGTTATTCTTGATCTGGTTGACCTTGTATAGATACACAGGGCAGTCTTGACTGATTGCCCTGTGATCTCCGCCACAGTTCGCGCATTTGGGTGCTGTGTCTGGGTCACATGCCGTAATCTCATGCGGACCCGCGCAACGGCTGCATTTTGTGGCTTTTCTGCCGTAGGTAGCCGAGTGTCCGTGGGTCTGGCACCGTTTGCACTGCATGACAACACGGTCACTCTTCCTGTACTCCCAGGACACTCTGATACTCATTAGGACACGTACTTCTTTTTGCAAGCGTTTCAACGTTATTGCAGAGGGCACGACAACTAGATATAGTGGGTCGCGCGTCTTTTTCATGAGGAATATATTTGTTGTTTCTATGTTGTAGGTATCTGTCAACTCAACGGCAGCTGGCGGCGGTTTGGTCTTGGGCGGCGCTTTCTTTTTTGGCCTTCTTTGCACGGCTTTTTTCGCGTCATCTTGTGTATTTGATGTTTTGCTGGTCGCTTCATCCTCGATATCGCTAAGGGGGGCAAATGAGTTGTTCAGCGGGATGGGGGGGGGGGGCTCCCATGTGCAATTTCACCACTCTTACATTGCTCCTTAGGGGGAGAGTCCTATAGGGCACTTTGAAAGGTGTTTTATCATCTTCATGTACCACGAGCACAGAAGCGTTATCCGGCTCCCTGGTACCGTCACTGCGAAAACTCTTCGCTTTATTACTACTTTTTTGCCCGGTTGTTGTTACTACTTTTTCACCAGTGTTTTGTTTGCTACTTACTGCGTTGGCATCTTCAATGTCCATTGTTTCGACAGATTCTGGCGGAGAATAATTTTCTATTCTCTTTCTCTTGGTCAAATTGGCTCTTCCGGTGTCAATTTTAGATTTAATTTCTGGCTTTTTCCGCGTCTTTCCGTGCTTCTCCCTTAAGTGATCAGTTGCTATTCTAAACGACTTATTTACTTCGTGGCCCGGTCTGTTTATGGACGTTAATGAGTCGACTTTGTCGGCACATTCACTGCATGTCTCTTTGTTGTTTTGTAGGTATTTCCTTACATTCCTTACTTTCTGTAAGAAGCCTTCTGGGAATTGGTTTTCCCGAAAATCGACAGTTTTGTAGGATAGGATGCTACCGTCGTCATCGGACTCACCCATTACCGGTTCGATAACCGGGGCTCCGTCCCCGATTTTAGTTTATATGTACTATTACGCTTATTTATTCAAGTGTATAACACTAGTGGAAATCACAATTCGCTCGCGAATCGCGGTTTCTAAGATTTACGCTTGGTCAAATTCCTGCGGCCAAAAACAGGTCCTGCACCTAGAACGGCTAAGTCAGGAGTCCGAAATGGATACTGTAAAGCCTGTAGTTCTGATAAAGTCTGTCACTGTCCATATTTAACAAGTCTTCTCTTTGACTACCTATGAGCCATGTCCTTGCCCTAAGACAACATTGTTATATTATACCAAAGAAAAGTAATAGAATTTTCTTTGATCTTTGATTATACATAAAAGTACACACCTCTTGTATAAATGTAAAACAACCTTTTGTAAGCGATTTGAAGCTAATATTTAATATAATTTAAGGTTTAAAAAGCTATGGATATGAGTTTTATATTATGTTAATTTTGTACATGGTGGCCCTTTTAAGAGGGGCCTATACATTATCTCGAAAACTACGGGGGTTGCAAAAAAACTAAATACAAAAGTTGTTCATAGTAAAATGATCTTTATTTTTTTGCTTGTTTTTTTGTATTTTTTTAATTGTCACTTTTTTATATACAGGGTGGTCAAACAAAGTTAAATTTTTTAATGAAGCACCCTATATTATATTACATTTTTGGATTCTATTTAAAATTCTCAGAATATTTGATGTAGAGATAGTACTTTCACAGCTATCAACAGATGAAAATCGGTACTTTGGCTAAGTTTCACCTTGGTAGCAAGAAGACCATTAGAGATGAAGTAAAATAAATTTCACATTTCGAGGTACCAGATTTGGTACCCATCGTACCACCTGCCAGTTAGTACCGTCAGATAGCTCTTGAGAAGTTAAGATAGGAATGTGAAATTCAGTTTGCTCAATCTCTAATGGTATTTTTGATACCAGGGTGAAAAGTAACCAAAGTACCGATTTTCAACTGCTTATAGCTGTGAAAGTACTAACTCTATAGGTATAACATCATACATGAAATATGCTTAGAATTTTAAATAGAATCCAAAAATGTAATAAAATATAGGGTGTTTCATTGAAATAAATATAATTTTGTTTGATCACCCTGTATATAAAAAAGTGTCGATTAAAAATTATAAAAAAAATAAAGATTATTTTACTAGGAACAACTTTTGTATTTAATTTTTTTTTGCAACCCCCGTTGTTTTCGAGATAAGTTATAGGCCCCTCTTAAACGGGCCACCCTGTACAATAATTGTTTTTTCTACAGCCGTGCGCAAAATAACTAATTAGTAATTTCAAATGAAATCGCAAAATCGACGAACGCCGCGGCATCCTTATTTTATGCTCTAAAGCGTACATGGAAAAGAAAATTCTCACTTTTTCCGTCGAGTGTGCTATGGATAGTGATGGCAACCAAAAGTATAAATAAATGACAGTCGTGCATTTGTTTCAATGGATGCTGGCACTCCTTCTCTAAATATGCCCGAATATAATATGCGAAAAATGACAAGTCATTTGCAAATTTCAGAATAAGTAAAGAGAAAAATGTGCATTTAATTTAAAAAAATGCGGCTATAGAAAAAGTTCTGTGTATTTTTTGAACGCGAAGTAAGATTGCCATTTTCGAAAGGTTAACGCGCTCCACGGTTCAAGCGGCAATCCGTTACTTTACGCTCTAAAAACACAAATAACTATTAAAAGAATTAACTTGTTTAAGGTAATTTGTAACATAATCTTCATTTTAGGATAAACAATATCATAGTAAGAAGTATTACATTCAAAATTACTTACATTCCAGTAAAAACAGCTATGCTTACATTAATGAAATATATTTCTAGGCTAGAAAAGTACAGCATTTTTAAGATGCTTGTCAAAAAAACTTACCTAATGGCATGTTTGGGAAATCTAAACAAAACTTATTTTCTTGTTAGATTCATAACTTTTCGCACTGCAGTTTTTAGCGGCATAAACGTGTCCACCTCGCGGTTATCCATTTCTATTATATACAAGCACAGATATTATAAAATAAGTAGTTTGTTCAAGAACGTATGTACACTGTTAATTACTGTAACTAGAAAACATATATACCTAAACTGAAACTACGACACTGGCTAACACAAACAACTCATCTGACACGACCACGAGCGACGAGCCAACACTGTCGAATTTGATAGATTTTAACCCAGAATGGCGGGCTGCGCGAGGAAATGCGCATAACGTTCAAATTTTAAGAGTTGGATAGCTGATTGTTTGGTAAGCTGTGGCTATGTTTTGTATTATTTTTTCAGGAGGCTTATCAGATTAGGTAATAAGCGACTCATTTGAGAACTATAACAGAACATAGTATCAAAGTTTTACAACAATCTAATTTCATAGGCTATTGTTAACACTCTTTTTACCTACATTACTATAGCACACATTGAATAGAAGCAGGCATTTTGTTTTGCTACATACCACTAACCAAAACTAACCCCTGATTGCTATGATAGGTTTGTTAAGTTGTTTCTAGAAGTGTTCAGCTTCATTTAGTATAGGGCTTTTCAAACTTGTTCTTAGTCAATTAATTTAGTTGTTTTTTGGCCTCTTAGGAAGGTTACGATCATTTAAGAAATTATAATAGGAATACAACAAAGTTTAAATCAACACAACTAATTGGAATAGATAATTAAAGATGGAGGCAGCAGGCAGACAAGAGAGTTGCTCTCAGCATTCCTGCTAAATTTACTTATTATTGTTATCCCGATTTGCATGCTTAAAGGGTAAGATTAACTTAATCCCAGATGCGTTAAGCTCTGCTGCAACTCTTTCCGTGTTCTTGCGTTCTTTGGGAAAACATTTCTGATGTTTTCGATGAACTTTCGGAACAATTCTCGCGGGTGAAAGCATGACAGTTTTCTGAGCGGACTTATAGAGGCTTTCAGTCAGCCCTAACATTGCATTGTTTCGACGTTATTCAATTGACACTGACATTACCTCTTCACTTTCACTTTCAACTCTCGCTACTTGGAAAGTTTCTCGAGCCGATTTTGTATATTGGGTACTGACTCTTCTACAATGGTGAAAACCTTGAAGGATTTGATTACGAGGGTGATATCCGGTCCATTATGCATCTCCGTCTGGTCAGTTAAAATTGTATCATCCGAGTAGAGTCGGAAGTAACAATCTTCTGGAACTATTTGAGATTTATATTTGCAATAAGACACCAGATCCGGGATCCCAGAATGCTGGATAGGTTCTGATGAATGATCTTGGCAACATTATCATGCTTATCCTTATATTCCGTTGCAGAGAAAAACTGACATCTTGCAATCACGTGCTGTATTTATTGTAACTTTTTAAATTTCGTATATTTAAAATAAAAATTTGGTTTATATTATTTGATATGTTTTCGTTGCCAATAATGTTCCCGAATATTTAATCGAATTTCGACATCCCTGCGCCATCTATTATAACTGTTAAATGCAGTAAGTTTCTCGCTTGATACCTGCTTTAATGTTTTCGACATGAAATTTGCGGTTATCCAAAATACCGTTGGTACTAATTCATTGACCTAATTGTATTAGAATCATTGTTATAAATTATTAATTTCTTTAATTGGCATTGAATTATGGTTCGAATTTATGCTGATTTGGCCATTCCTATCATCTATTGCAGTAGGGATACATAACTGGTTCTGCGCCCACGCCGCGGTGGAGATGCGGTGGAGATGCGGCGTAGCCCACGTGGGCTACGCCATTACAGAACAGGTCAGACAGGATAGACAGGACAGGCCGGGTAGAACAGGTCGGGCAGGACAGCTCAGACAGGATAGACAGACCTGTATAAGCTGTATAAGCCGTATAAGCTGTTTAAGGCGTAGCCCACGTGGGCGATTTTTGCTACTGCGCATCTCCACCGCGGCGGTAGGCGTAGAACCCGCTATGTATCCCTACTTATTGCTTTTTTTCTTATTTGGCTCCGAAATAAAGATTTAAGTGTGCGAAAGTTTCTGTTGCATAGTGCCCAATTAGTACTATTGGCGGTACATTTACGGAGCCTTAGGCAATCTTTTTAGAACAGAAAATTGACTGAGGCAACCTTGAGTCGTGCTTTGTTCTTTCGCTTCGATGTCTTAAGTGAAAACAGTCGGAGCCCATCTGAAAATTTTCAGGCCATCTTTTTGGGATTGTAGGCTCCAACTGCAGATTTAATTTCTGGATTACCTTGCCCTTTGTTTTTGATTTATATTTTGGAGACTTGTTTTGGATATTGACCAGAACCTAATATGCTTCGTATAGAAGGATTTTGTCACTGGACTGAAGTTGAGGGTATCGTTCAAGGCATGTTTTCTACTCGAAAATCTGAAATTAGTAGGCGTCCA
>MU194446.1:1334-11957 GCA_016904865.1 Pissodes strobi
GACCAGAATCACTCTTGCTGCTCACTTACTTAATAAGTATTAACTATATAAGTATACGACTGCCCAATTGGCATTTAAATTGTATTGAAACTAATACTGCCTTTATGAATTCTAGAATGATGCCAATAGATTTTGAAAATATAATGACCAGAATCACTCTTGCTGCTCACTTACTTAATACATACTCAGTTATGGTATTTGGAATATGTCTGGCTTGTTGCTTATGGCAGACATAATTTTTCATAATCTAAACAAGGTGTTATGCCATTATTACTTTAAAATAAAATATATAATATCTATGTATATTTAGAAATGTACCAAAATAAATTGCTTGTCCATAAATTAGATGCATGAGCATATTCGCTATAGGAACAATGCTCCATTACTTAAGTCTTATAGGCACAATCAATGAGACAATTTTTAAAAGTGTTAACACATTGTTAACGATATTATTTTTTTGTAGTATTCTGAATATTATTCAATAATAAATAATATTTATAATTTCACTAATATATAATTTTTTTTTTCGAAAACGGTTAATTTTATCGAAACAAATGTAGAATATTGTTTTTTGAAGGGAAATGACCAAAGTTTCTAAAAAATTGGTTTTCAGCTCTGTAAAATGACCCCTGTCAAAATTTAGGCACAACAAGTGTGTGGTGGTTTACTTCCCTGATGATGTAAAACTTCTACTAAGATTTCGACATAACTCTGGATTATTTGTTTTTATACGAGACGATTTATGTTGTCAACGAGAAGAATGATACGAACCTAAGGATATCGATGTCATGTGGTTCAAATTAAGCATACATCGAGCATCGCGGTAATGCGATTTAGAAATTTGAAATCGCATTACCGCGCCGAAGAACTTTTGAAACGGTTGATCGTAGCTTCGTAGAGAAATTGGTAAAAGTAGAGTTAAATAAAAAAAATGCTAAAAATAGCTAATCTTTTGCTAAACCATTTTAGGAAGATTGTTGCCGCATGGTGAAGAAAAGTTTCCAAGAATTGTAAGGGACCCTCAGTTAGAGGAGAAAACTCTGGATGAGGTTGCTGAGGATTCGTCTAATACTGTAAGAAAGTTGTCAGTCCAAGCTTATGCGACGAAGTGGGTTGTCCATGAAACCCTTCGAGAACAACTGCTACATCCGTATCACATCCAATCCAAAAACTACATGCCATGCCTCGCTCATTATCCTGCAAGAGTCAATTACACAAAGTGATTTTTGCAACGATTTAGGCAAAATTCAAATTTTACCATTTCATGTTCACGGACGATGCCGGTTTCACCCGAGACGGAATATTAAAAGAACCATAATTTGCATATCTGACAGGAAGAAAATCCGTAAGCAATAGTACAAACAAAGCACCAAGAAAAAAGTTAATGGTTAACATGTGAACGAGGATTATTGGAAATCTACACATTAGAGCGTTAATCCTTTGAAGACAGATTAAATGGTACCATGTATGCAATTATTGCAACAAAACAAATGGTTTATTAGAAAATGTGCCCTTAGAAATTAGAAAGCAGAGGTGGTTTATGCACAACAGTGCACCGTCTCACTTTAGCAATTTAGTTCGTCAGCACTTAGCAAATTCATTTCATTTGGGTCTCGATGGATAGGTCGACGCCAGAAAGAATATTACACCATTGCAAGGAAATTCGAGACAGTCCTGGGATTCATAGAGCAGTAAGAGCTGATGAGGTGTATACAACTTTTTTGATCTATGAGTCTAGGACACCCATTTCGAAAATCAGCTCAAGTAAAAAAGAAAAGCGCATTTTTAAAATTCTAACATTTATTTGATTTTCCAAATGTTGAAAAGGTTCAGCTTTAAGTGCTCTCTATAATTTAACTTTTACCTGTTTCTCTTAAGCTACGATCGACCCTTTTAATGATTCTTTTATGCGGTACGCTTTGATTTGAAAATGTATCAGAATAAATTTAGTGCATGTCAGCATAAATAAAAAAGACTGGTGTTTTATTGTAGTATTCTGATTAATTATTTTAGTAGCATGTTATAAAAACTTATTTTTTGCGAGATGGCTAATTTTATCGAAACAAATGTAAAGTGTCTTTTGTCAAGAGGAGTGACATTTTCATTTAAATCTGTAAAATGATACCTCTCAAAATCTTAGCCCAACGAGTGTGGTGGCAAGTTCGTTCCCGACTTCCCTGGCGATGTAAAAAGAACCAATTTTGTAAAGCAAGAGCTAAGACATTACACATAATTCTAACAGACGGGGACGAAGTTTGCATAGGAATTGGAAATTATACTGGAAAGTAATAAAATAAGACATTTTTATAAACTACGTTAGAATCATCATATCTTTAGACGTAACGGTAGCTTTGCCGTCGACCTCTCTTATGGAGAGAAAAATTCTTCGTAGGCGTCCAAACATATTCAAGTACAACAAGAAACTCTCGAAAAAATTGACATCACTTATATATTTACGAAATATTGCATGTAAATTAAGTTAATTTAGTTGTTTGTCAATAAACGATTATATTATCACATGTATTATTAGTTATTGGTAGAAAACATGTATAAATCATGATATAATTAATTATATTTTGGTGGTAAACAAAATTTAATATGATAAAAAAAAATAGTCGCTGGTTAGTACAGGGTGTTCACCCATAATGTCCCCCCCCTTTAACTTTGTTAATTTTTAAGCTACAGAAAAAAATAAAAAACAGAATTGTAGGGTTTTTAATGTAGTTTTTGCACACGTAAAGGAAAAAACAAAAAATTGTACAGTATACAGGGTAGATCAAAAAGAAACATTTTTTTAAATCTAGCCCCCATTTTTTATTCGATTTTTCGATTCTACCTAAAATTCTAAGGATTTTTAATATAACACACTATATGTCTATTCCTAATACTTTAAGAGTTATTGACAGTTGAATTCGCTATTTTGTTTGTTCTTTTATTTTTTTATTGCAACAGCTACCTAAGAATATAACTTTTTATTTAGCTTTTGAAGTCATTGAGGTGAAAATATTGAGTTTCCTCAATTCGGCCTAATTCGGATTAAAGAATTATTATTATAATTAAAAAATAGCGACTTCAACTGTCAATAACTCCTAAAGTATTAGGAATAGGCATATAGTGTGTTATATTAAAAATTCATAGAATATTAGGTAGAATCGAAAAATCGAATAAAAAATGGGGGCTAGATTTAAAAAAATGGTTCTTTTTGATCTACCCTGTATACTAAACAATTTCTTGTTTTTTTGTTTACGTGTGCAAAAACTACATAAAAAACCCTACAATTCTGTTTTTTATTTTTTTTTGTAGCTTAAAAATTAACAAAGTTAAAGGGGGGGGACATTATGGGTGAACACCCTGTACCTGTATGGTTCAAATTATTTATTGGACTTTTATTTGCGACATTTCGCCTCGACATCGACAAAAAGTCTTTCGGAAAATTGGCATCTATGCGCAGCTGACTGTTCGCCCAAATAATTGTACATCTCAATAATATTTCACTCACATAACTATTATGCCTGAATGCCTTTTCGTCCAAATGATCATTACCCAAAAGATTATTGCGTTGCGATTGTGAATGCCCTCAAATGAGCCTAATTTTATGGTGTGCCACGTTGGTAGCTGTGTCTTTCAAAATTACATTTCATGTTGGCTTTAAGGTCCAATAAATTTATATTTTTCTTCAGTTTCCGATATTTCGAACACCCTCCTCCCACTTTTTGAACATTTCGTGTTGGCTTAAGAGATATGCGGCACAGCACATTAATTCAAATTTATTTTGAGCAATATTCTCAGAAAGAGGCTCTCATAGTCCTAGAACCATCTTCTTATATAGGGGAGAGTGTGGGATTGTGTGCATTTAAACACAATGTGCTCCTATGACTATTGTGCAAATAATAAGGTAATTGAGATGATTAGCCCCAAGTCATCCGCGTATTTTCTTAACGTGGTTTCCGATATGTTCGAAATATACGGAATAAAGGGCAGTGCGTAATACCAAATCCTACGGAAGGCAATGGGTTAGCAACCGTAGTCTGATATCATTTTCATCCATAATTACTTAGAAAGAATTTGAGAGGTAACCCACCACTGCGCAGAATGTCCGTGAAAAACAGTGCCAGATATTATTTGGTGTTTTACCGGCATCTAAGAGAAATTCCGAATCTCAGAGCTTTTCCTGCTTTTACATTCTTTAGGGTAGCTTCAATCTCTTCTCAATCAAAAGGTCTAGAGAATTCTGTCTCAGCTGGGGACTTTACGTTACTTATGATCTTCTTCGTGTATGCTTTATCTCTTGGAGATATCTTCACAATGTGTGCTGCAACTTCATCTGGCGTTAATCTCCTCGTATTATCAAGGCTATGCAATAGTTCGTCAGCAATCTGTGAGTCCACTTTTGAGGAGTTCGTGGTAGAGTTCATCACTCGTTTCATTCCAGCCAGGAATATATTCCTTCTGTATCCTCTAGGAACGTGCAAAGCAAGTTATGACACATAAGGGCCTTTGATCATCATCATCATCATCTGTGGCTTCACAACCCTGGGTGAGTTTTTGCCGACTCAACCACACGTCTCCATCCTTCTCTATCAAGCATCCGATCGGGGCCATCTTAGATTTTCATGGCTTTTAGGTCTTTTTAATATTATCTCTCCACCTGAGGCGGGGCGGGCCTAATGGACGTGTTCCCCCTGGAACCTCCTCCCACACCAATTTTACCATTCTATCACCTGGCATTCTCTTAACCTGTCCTGCCCACTGTAGTCTCCTGGCCTTTATTTCGTTTATTATGCTGGTATCAGTGTGGAGTTCTTTGAGTTCTTGGTTGGTTTTTATTCTATATTGCCCTGTATTTTCGTCTCTAGTTGGGCCAAATATTTTTCTTAGCACTTTCCTTTCAAAGATCTTAGGTCGTTCTTCGCTTGCAACCGTTAGTGTCCAGGTCTCACATCCATATATTACGACAGGCCTTATAATTGTATTGTATATGTTCAGCTTAGTTTTCCTGGTAAGTATTATAGATTTTATTAGGTTTTGAAGAGCAAAAAGGCATCTGTTTGCAGCCTGTATCCTGTTATTTATCTCTTCTGTGATGTCGTTGTTTTCACTAATACTTGTACCCAGATATTTAAATTGTGTTGTCCGCTCAAAGTTGTAGTCTCCGATAGTTTTGTCCTACTCTATCTCGGTTCTGATTATTTCTGCTGAGGTGCATATACTAAATACTTGGTCTTGTCCTCGTTTATTTTGAGGCTTATCCTTTCTGCTTCCTTTTCGAACTTTATGAAGGAGTCTCTGAGGTTGATCCTGCTATTGCCAATCACATCGATATCGTCTGCAAAAGAAAGGAGCAGTTTGGGTTCCTCTTGATGAAATATAGCAGTTGGCTTCTCGATTTTGGAGTTCCTAATACATATTCCAATGCTATGTTAAAGAGTTGAGGTGAGAGGGTGTCACCTTGTTTGAGACCATTATTGATACTGAAGGAGTCGGAGAGACTCTGTCCCACTCTTACTTTACATCGCGTATCCTCCATACATACTTTTGTCAGCGATATAAGTTTTTTTCGGAATCCAAATTCTTGCATTGCTTACCACAACTTTGATCTACATACTCTATCGAATGCCTGTTTGAAGTCAATAAACATTTGGTGGAGTTCTCTGTCGAATTCCCAGCATTACTCGATTATTTGTCTAATGGTAAAAATCTGGTCTACGGTGGACCTATTTGATCTAAAACCACATTGGTAGTCCCCAACAATCTCTTCGGTATATGGTCTCATTCTCTCCAGCAGGATATTGGAGAGTATCTTATAGCATGCATTCAGAAGAGTTATTCCACGATAGTTTGTGCATTTCTTTTTGTCTCCTTTTTTATGTATAGGGACGATTACCCTTCCTTCCACCCATCCGGTAGGGCCTCTGTCCTCCAGATCATTTTTTATATAAGCTTATGTATGGCCTTGTGGAGTGTTTCTCCGCCAGATTTTATGCATTCGGCAGGTATGCCATCGCTGCCTGAAGCTTTGTTATTTTTCAATTTCTTTATTGCCTTCACTGTTTCTTCGTACGACGGTGGCTGTATTTCTATTAGGCCGTTGGTATATTTGTTGGTGGCGTATTATTTGTATTTTCCTCATCATTGAGCAGTTCACAGAAGTATTTCTTCCCGGTATTTAGAATCTCCTTTTCGTTGGTTATGAGTTCTCCATTATTTTTTGTGAGAAAATTTTCTTCTCTGGGTTGGTATCCTACTTTCTGTTTTGAGATTTCGCTAAAAAACTCTTTTGTTCTGTTACTCTGTCTATTTTTTTCCATGTCCCTTATTATTGATGGCTGGTATTCCCTCTTTTTCCGTTTCACCATTCTGCGTGCTGCTGTTCTTTGTTGTCTATATTCTTCTATATTAGGTGCTGTTGGATGTTGTAACATTTTTCTCCTAGCTTCCGTGCTTCAAGTGTCCTATTGCAGTCATCATCGAACCATTTGTTTCGCTGGTTTTTCTTTTTGCCAAGTACCTGTTTGGATACGGTGGCTCTTGCTTCTTCAATGTTAGCCCATAACTCATCTATGCTGTTTTCGTCTTGAGGCTCCTTTGTTTGCTCCTTTATTTGTTCTTGGTACCTTTCTTGTGTCTCTTCTGTTTTTAGTTTTCCCGTATCCCAATTTGTTCTGGTCTCCTTCTTAGGCGTTGGGCAAGTGGAGATTCTTATTCTAATCTTTGCCCTTACTAGGAAGTCGTCCATATATGTGTCTGCTCGTCTGAAGCTTCTGACGTCCAAGCAGTTACTACCATGTCTTCTATCTATTATACGTAGTCGATTTGGTTTCTTGTGAATCCGTCTCTTTGTGCATTTTTTATGTTCGAACATGGTTGATTTTAGTAGGAGGTTGTGGGACGTAGCCAGGTCAACAAGTCTGGTTCCATTGTCGTCTGGTTCATTGTCATGGAGGCTTGCCTATAGTTGCTTGATAGGCTTCTTCTTTGCCGACTTTGACATTAAAGTCTCCCAAAATAATTAGCATATCATATTTGGGTATACTCAGCATAAGATTGTCTAGTTCGTCATAGAAGGTATCCCTTATTTTCTCGCCTTTCTCTTCTGTCGGGGCATGGGCTGAGACCATTATACCACTCTCCTTTCAGTCTCCTATAGCAAAGACGTTCGCTTATTGGTTTAAACTCCATGACTGTTTTTGCTATTGGTTCCCTGACTATAAAACCTGTCCCAAATTGGTGTCGTCCCTGGTCATTTCCGCTATATAATAATACCAAATTTCCCACTCTTTGAGTTCCATTCCCTGGACACCTGATTTCTTGAACGGCTGTGATGTCCATATTTTGTTTTTCCAGTGTTTTAGCGGCCTGTGAAGAGGTTCCAGGTCTATAGAGGCTAAGTAAGTTTCATGCCTTTGATAGCTGCTGCTTTTTTGAACTTATCCAGCGAATGTTCTATCGAGATACACCAAGAAATTCACATGCCGATTTTGACAATGTATAGAAAACATACATAAATCCCGCTCCTGGCAACTCTTGTCAGACAGTCCCGACAGACGGCAGGAGCGCACCAGTTCGTCGTACAACTAGAAACACCTAGAACATCGCTTTACCAGAACTCCTTTGTCTGGCGCACTGCATCACTGTGGAACTCACTTCCAGGACATCTGTTTCCCACTAATTACAACCTACAAATATTCAAGAACCGTGTCAATCAACATCTTCGCACCCACACCGCTCGTCGAGCGCCATAGGATCTCCCTTTAGTGTGTGTGCCACAGCCATAAAAAAAATACATACCTAAGTACATCATGGATATAAGCTGAAGATACATCGACGCCATCAGCCAAATAAAATTCAAAGGCGAACAGATCTCTGAGATAGGCAAAATTCTAATCGAATTGAAGAGGGAAGCTTTCGATCAGCAGTTTGTGATTCCTGTTTCAATATATGGGGCTGCAAACTGAACACTAACGAAGACTATCACAATCCATTGCATAATCAAGAATGATAGAGAGGTCAATATTGGAAATCATATAAGAAATACAGCAATCCCTAAGAGATCGGATATAGTTCTTAGTATGAAGAAGTTAACCAATTCTAAGTAGGAGTGATCAGACTAGTGATCGAGGAAAACGATTTGAAGCACAGGGTGATTTGTAGGTCTCATTCAAATTAGCGCCAAAACGAGTTAATTCAAAAAAGATGAGGTAAATAAGAATATCAACTTTAAGAGGAAAATTGCACAACGCAAAGACATTCAAGACTAATGTTCCACTTATGGCTCTTAAAAGGATCGCATTTTGGAACACATCGCCGCATTTAGCTACTGCTGCATATTTGATCAGTAAATGAGACAAGACTATACGTACCTACACACCCATTCATTGAAATCAATGTTGAAATCATGAATCATGACAAGCTTCACATGTAGTGTATCTATAGTATATGCAAGCGGCATTGAGCGCTTGTTTATTATTTTTGAATATCTAATAATTCACTTCACGCATGACCCTCCGGTCGCTTCGCGCGCTCCGGGGCGCAACCAAACAAAACTAACCGGAACTAAATAAATTTATAAAAAAGAAACAAACATAACCTTAAAGAAATTCCACTGACGGGAATCGAACCTGGGATGCATAGCACAGCATCTAACTACTGCAAGTAATTCATTGGACCGTAAATACTACAAGCTTTATTTATGATAAAAATTTGGGGTAGTTCTGGTTGATTGTGTTCCGGAGCGAGCGAAGCGAGCGGAGGTCCATGCGTGAAGTGAAATATTATACATTCCCATATTAAAATAGTAAACCAATGCTGGTATACTATACAGTACACGTGAAGCTTGTCATCATTCATCATTTCAACATCGATATAAATGAATGGGTGTGTTCGTATAGTGTTGTAGTAATGAGCAAATACCGATAGAGAGAGAGATACACCTGATTAAAGACATAATATACTAAAGGGTAAAAAAAATTATAGGTTAAAGATATCCATTATATTTATATTTACGAAATATTACACATAACTCCGGACTATATAGAAATGAATGTGTTGTATTAATCCCTCCTACTTATGTTCGCTTCATAAAATAAACGATATTTAGGAATGACAATTACTTATAGGTATTAATAGATTAACAAATACTTAACATATAAAAGGTAGTTAAGTGAATTGTTCGTTATTTCTGTATTGAAAAATATCATTTAACTCAAACCATATCCAAATGGGGACAACAAAGTTGTCAAACATCGTAATTAATGCAAGCAAGCTCAAAGAAGTTGTGCCTACACAATAATGTTATGAATAATTTGTTAGAAAGTAAAATTCTACTAGTTAGGTATCGTTAAGTAAAATGATTTTCACATATCAATATTATCAGTTATATGACATTATTATATATAGAATTATATATAGAATATAGAATTTTCCGAGGAAATTTAAAAATTGTTCACAGTTTTGTAAGGAATCCATATGAAGAAAATCATTAGGTAGTTGATTTTTCCCCACCTAAAATTACCTCTATCCATTGGATCAATAATGCAAAGTTGCATACTGTTCAGAGATAAGTTGTTTCCTCGGAGGCAAAAGACCGGAAAGGTTCATGTTAAACACTTTTCTCTTCCCTCTTCCCCACTATTTTATACCATTTTATTTCGTCTCCCATATGTCCTTGAAACGTCAATCACTGCTATCAAATTCACCAAACAAACAATGGATGTCAGACTGGCCAAACGAGCAATATAAGTTCGTCCAGTGGACATTTGCGAAAATAAGGTCGTATGCCCGATAAAGATTCACATAGGACATCGAATATTAACTAACGATAAGAAGATTCACTCTCCGCGGAGGCACGTCAACGGTATTCCTCCTTCCCCGCGCGAAAGCTAGCATGATATTGGCAAAGTATATGTAAACTAGTAAGTTCACTCAGCGGTAAATCCTTTGATGTAATTCAGCCACATTCTTTTATATCAAGTGATAACTGGAGATGACCGATGCGCTGCGTAAATGTCCGATTGATTCGCGTGGCTTTCTCTAGTCAGAGATGTATTCAGGAGATTTTATGGACTCGTACCGAAAGACCTACTGAATGCCGGACGGGTGAAAAATCAAGCGAAACTGAGCAAAGTTGTAAAAATATTTTCATAGAAGGAAATTGAAAAAATTTGTTATACGGGGTGTCATTTTTAGATGATACCACTGTTGCTATCTCAGAATCTAACAAGAATTTAACAACACTGCAAATCGATCTTGAAAAGGCATCAATAATGGCAACTTTCTAATTTAATCAACTTTGTAGCTTTGACCCTTTCAAAGATAGGATTACCTAAAATATATTTAAAAATATATAATAATATATTACTTCGGAATCTCATTTTTACTACACTTCTTTGGTTTCATGAAAGTGATTTTTTAAGGCCATGTTATGACATGTTTTCGTCTCGCGTTACGGCATTTTTGTATCGTTGATTGGACGACTAACCAAAACTAACCAAATCTATCAAAATTGATTGTACCGTATCGGCACCGGCACCGGTTCAAATGACTACAATAAGCTGAGACTAAGTGAAACGAACCAAAACTTGATTCGACGATTAACCAAAACTAACAAAATCTATTAAAATTGAT
>JAEQML010067436.1:0-19084 GCA_016904865.1 Pissodes strobi
TTCTCAAACTGAGGGAATTGACGTTATTCCAAGAGCATATTGACTTTGATATGTGGCAAAAGAATATTACTTTGTGTGGAGAGAAGAATTTCTTCACCTCAGGAAAGAGTTCTCAAACTGAGGGAATTGACGTTATTCCAAGAGCATATTGACTTTCATATGTGGCAAGAGAATATTATTTTGTGTGCATAAGCCCACAGATCTGAATTCGTTAAAAATTAGTCATTTGATATGGGGGTAACCTTTTTTATTGACTTGAACAAAATATACGTCTGTGGTCAAAGATATAATCAGTCTTATATTCATGAAAGTTAGCAATAAACAAGTAAGCCTTACTTTCTATATGGGCTCGGCATTTCTCTGCACTCGGCAGCACGGCAACTACAAGATATATTACATCGCAGCATATTATATTGAATTTGATTGAATCGATGGTATTGGAAATATGCCTAATTTAATATATTTAAGCGGTTTGTTGTTGTTGAGAGTGTGATACGTAAAGTTACAAAAAAATGGCAGGTGGTTTTTCTATTTATTAAGGGAGTATCAAGATTATCGCAAGAATTCCTTAGTGTTTTCCTATATGCATTAACTGTAATGAAATAATTGTAACTTAATTTTTTGACAATTTCCAAACCACGGTATAAAGGTGTTGAAGAAATTGTAATATGGATGAGACAGGAATCACAATAACTCAAAAATCTAATCAAATAGATAATCTTAGTAAAAGAGGCTCACTTGTTCAAGAGTGTCTGCCCCATGCTTCCGGTTGGATAGCAAACAATTTTTTGGGCACTTCGTGAAGTATTTTTTAAAACACACGAGGTGTTGCAAAGAAAAGCCAGATTTAAATACAAGGAATGCCATTCAAAAATGCTCTGTAGCTCAAAACGAACTAAGCCAGCCTTATTTTTTTGGGAGATTAATTGCGTCTTGAAAATCTACCTTGAGACTGTTAGATAAATGCAACGAAAATTGGCCACATTGTACAAATCAATATTTCATTGCAAGGAATTAGCCAACACGTTTAGGTATCATTAAAAAATCTCCAGAAATAATAAATGAAATTGTAAAACAGTATTACACATACCTGAAACAGAAGAAAACAAGAGATGGTCTCTTCATGAACTTTGGATAGGATATCTTATGGCGCACACTGTGTATGACGGATAGTAATAACATAGATAAAAAAAACAGTTACAGCTACAAAATATTTTATTCAAAGTTAGTCCCATATTTTTGTTTTGTTTATGGATTGTAGAATTCAGACCAGTAAATTTATTATCCATTTCGTATTTTGACCAGTGTATAATGGTTACCAAATGTTAAGAGTGGCATTTTTCTATTTATGATGGCTGATAATTTGAAATCTAGTAGATACATATATACAATGTGGACCAAAAGTCCTGTATAAATTCGATAAAATTAAGACAGGCATTTTTCTGAAAAACGTAGATCTTCTTTTGACGTAAAAGTTAAGCATACAGGAGAAACATAAAAGATATGACGTCATTTATTCACCCCTGTATATCTTTCGTTTTTTGAATTCTAGGAAACGCTCTAAACATATTTGATAAAGCATAACCTATGCCTAAAGTGAAGCTATAAACATATTTTTTTTAAATGGGACATCAAAAATAAAAATCTTAAAAACTATTCTAATCTTGAATCTAGTAAATATTAGAACTGTGCTTATGAACTTCCTGATAGCAAGCCGCAATTCAAATGCTTCTAATATGTTATGTATCTTTTCATTCTTTTCACGGATTATTAATTGGATTTCAAGTCGATACTTCTTTTTTAATTATTTGATAGTGTTGAATCTTTCATATACACTTTAAGTTTAAGGTAGTCCCATAGAGAAAAGTACGTTGTAGTTATGTCTGCTAACCTAGCAGGTAACTCTTTGCTCCCTTCTCTATCAACGGAACTACGTCATTTAAATATTCGTGCACCTCTCTAAAGTTTGAAGGCGCGCACACATAGAAAAGAGTTCTCAAACTGAGGGAATTGACGTTATTCCAAGAGCATATTGACTTTCATATGTGGCAAAAGAATATTACTTTGTGTCGAGAGAAGTATTTCTTCACCTCAGCGGATTCAAATAAAAAAAATATATCTGAACTTCACATGTTCTTATGACGAGGAAAAGTATTTCAAAATAAATATTTATTTCTTCATAAGGAGAGGAATGATCTGAACTCCTCGCTGTTTTTAGATCAAGAGATCTTTTCTATGTGTGCGTTGAACAGGAATATAAGCATTCTTCGCATTTGGAAACAAGCACATAGGGCGGTGATCAAATAATTTCGCAAAACTCTAATCGACGATCTGGATCATCTTGGTTAAGTTCTGAATTAATTTTATTTTATATGTATGATATTTCTCTTTTTTAAAAAAATTATTATTATTATTTTCCAATTTCGATATCTATCATTAGCACTCGAGTCCTGAATGGATTTATGAAGATTTTCTTCAATGGATAATATAATGTAATTTGTTAATACATCAGCAGGCATTTCATGTGTCGGCATATAGCTAACTTTAATT
This sequence comes from Pissodes strobi, assembly GCA_016904865.1. NCBI lineage: Eukaryota > Metazoa > Arthropoda > Insecta > Coleoptera > Curculionidae > Pissodes > Pissodes strobi. Next base: position 2,551 of record JAEQML010067436.1, read on the forward strand.
TGCTTTTAGAAATCGCTTCTCTTACAAAATGATGCCGCACGTCAATATGCTTAGAGCGTTTATAATAAACAGGATTTAATGATACATTTAAAGCACTTTGATTATCAATAAAAAGTGGAATTAGCTGCCTTTCTCCAGTTAATTGGAATATCAGATTGCGCAAATATATAGCTTCTTTGGCAGCTTCCGATAACGCCATATATTCAGCCTATGTGCTAGATAATGCAACTGTCTTTTGTCTGACACTGGAAAACCATAGAAACGCACATTTTAAAAGCATAACCAGTATAAGATTTTTTTTATCTGGTGAAATATTGCCCCAATCGGCGTCAAAATAACCTACAAGTTCTGTTTCCTCATTTGAAAACTTCAAACAATAGCTCTTGGTAATTTTAAGATAACGCAATGTTCTTTTGGCATATTTCCAATGAGTTTCATTGTGACTCGTATTAAATTAACTTAAATAACTCACACCAAAAGCAATATCAGACCTCGTTAACACCGCCAAATACATCACCTAGAAGTTGTTGGTAAGGAATATCAGACACGGTTTCTTCCGTTTTTTCAATACTTATCTCTACTTTAACAGGTTTGCAATCTGTCATCTTAAAACGGCTCAGCAAATGATCAATGTATTTCTCTTAACTCAAGAAATAATCTGATTTTACTTATCAATTTGGATTTCCATCCCTAAAATTTGTCTAGCTTGACCTACGTCCTTGTTTTTGAACTTTTGCTCTAACTCTTTTTTCAAAAATTCAGTTTCACGCTCACAATTTGAATATACAAAAAAATCATCTACCTAAAGAGCTACAATTGTCAAAGACTTGTCAACGTTTCTTTTTGTAAATAAAAATGGCTCTAAATCTGACTTTTTAAAACCTAAATCTAATAAAACACTATTTACCCTGTCGTTCCAGGCTCGTAACGCCTGTTTAAGCCCGTAAATAGCCGTATTTAACTTTAAAACCTTATTGTGACTAAAATTGTACATACCCCTCAGGTATTTTCATGAATACCTGTTCCTTCAAATACCTATCCATTTAAGAACGCAGTCTTAACATCTAAATGTGTGTTATCTAGATTCATCTTTAGTGATAACGCAATTAAAAGTCTCAATGTCGAACGCCGCACAACTGGTGAAAGAGTTTCCTCGTAATTAACACCTTGCTCTTGCGTGAAACCTCTCGCAACAAGACGCGCACTATATGTCACCTCATTCCCACTATTGACCTTTCTTTTAAACGCCCACTAAATCCATTAACTCCCAGGTTTAATTCTTCTCAAATGACTCCAATTCTTCTTTCAGGACCATTTTCCAACTTTCAGCATCCGGCCTAGCTAAAGCGTCCTCAACATTTCTCGGATTCTCAAAATCTGTATGACACATTTTAACCATATTTCAGCACAGATTTAAAAATCCTATTCGATCGTCTTAAATTTTGCTCTGGATCAACATTCTGGATCGCATCTAAATGTTTCTTGTAAGAATTATAATCTTCCTCACTATCTCCATTCTGAGAATATTCTGACTCACTCTCACTCTCGAAGATGTGAACAAACTCCTCTTGTTCTTCCACTATCCTGGCACCTTTCGGAAAATGCATTAACTCTCAGGCCTCATTCTCCTCAAATGACTCCAATGCTCCTTTCATGGCCATTTTCCAACTTTCAGCATTCGGCTTTAGCTAAAGCCTCCTTAACATTTGTCGGATCCTCAAAATCTGTCATACTGAAGTATGACACATTTTCACCATATTTCAACATAAATTTAGAAATTCTATTTGATAGTCTTAAATTTTGCTCTGGATCAACCTTTTGGATCATATCCAAATGTTTCTTGTCAGAATTATAATCTTCATCACTATCTCCATTCTGAGAATATTCTGACTCACTCTCGAAGATGTGAAGAAACTTCTCTTGCTCTTCATGGTCCTTCACTAATTTAAAAAGTCTGTCTGAGTTTCACTCTCTTTATTTCGAGATTTGTCTAAGGAAATTACCACCTCTCTATTATTTTCGTTTTCTTGTAGGATAATATCATCACGTGACATTATTACATGTTTCTTGTCTGCATCATAAAGTCGGTAGCCCTTAGTGGTGCCACTAAATCTCACAAGAATCATCTTTTTGGATTTTTTATTCCACTTTAGTCTTCTCTGTTTTGGTACATGCACCATCGCAGTGCTGCCAAATATCTTTATATGGCTCACATCAGGAACTTTTCCCGACCAAACTTCTATAGGTGTTTTTCCTTCTAATCCAGAAACAACACATCTGTTTCTTAAGTATAACGCAGTGTTTTGTCGCTTCTGCCCAAAAAGGTTTTTCTAGTCCTGCATGAAATAACATCCACCAACGCCCTATTCATGCGCTCAGCATTGCCATTTTGCTCAGCTGTGTAACTATTTGTGGTTTGGTGAACAATGCCTAATCTCTTGAGCATGTTTCCACTTCCAATCCACAAAACTCAGCTCCCTTGTCAGATCTAACCATTTTAATTTTTCTTTCTATTTGATTTCCTGCCATACTTTTAAACTTTATAAAGTGTTTTAGATCCTCATATTTTGTATTGCAAAAATATTCAAAAGACATTCTGCTGTGGTCGTCTTCCAACACCAAAAAATAGTTGGCACCTCCCAGAGGTCTACACAAATCTGCATGAATTAGGTCTGACAAATTTTCAGAACTCGAACCTTTTTTCGGAAAAGGTTTTCACGTTTGTTTGCCTTCGTTGCATGTTACACAATTACACTTGTCTATTCTTATTTCTCCTTGAAAATTTAAGCCTGTGACAGCACCATTTTTCATTTTTGATAAATCTTTGCTATTTAAGTGACCAAACTTTCGATGCCATGTTTCCCCAGCGACCTTAGATGTCTCTGACAAAAAACATTGTTGCCAAATTTCCGTTTTTAGCTTGTAAACATTATTAAGCAACACGTTTTCACTGTTGTATATCGTACAGCCCTTATTATCAAAATGTACAGAGTTGCTATTTTTGATTAATTCGCTGGCCGACGACAAATTCGTTGTTAATTGTGGCACGCAGAGTACATTTGTGATCCAAACCTCAATCACATCCTGTCCTACTTTACTTCTTAACCCAACATTACCAACACATTCCACTGATGCTGTGCTGTTGTTGGCAAGCCCGTTTACATTAATATCACACTCCATGTCTAAAAGCTTAGTTTTAATCTTAGCTCTGTCATATTTACACCTGAGTGTTCGATGGCCATAATCATCGGCTCATATTTTTCAGGTAATCCAGCTAATAGTAGGCTTCCAACCCACCTATGAACTATTGCAAAACCAGTATTTACAACTTACTAGCAGTTTCGACCATTTTAATCACATACTCGCCCATAGAATCGCAATTTTCTCTGCGAATATTTATCAGTGACCTTAATAAGGCGATTTTCCGGGTAACTCCACTATCGTCAAATACCAACTTTAATTTATGCCACACATTTTTGACGTCTGTCGTATCCTTTATATGCACGAAAATACTTGGTTCGATGGTCAAAATTAGCTTTGGTCTGGCTTGATCTATCTTTGTAGCAATTGTAGCATCCGTCTCGGTTCCAAGAATACACCCTTTTTGCCCTTCTAGAATCCAGTAATTTCCTATCGCAAAACACCACTCGTCGTAATTTTCTCGACCACGAAGTTTTGGCACACTACCAAGAAAACTCGTTGACATGTTTTCACACTCAAAGAACCATTATTTTATACTATTTCCTTAAGAAATACGCACTGGGCTCCTAACCTATTAGGATAAATAAAACACACGTTCTTGTTGAGATTATAAACCATAACTAACTTTATATATTTTAAGCACATATCGATCTACATTCAGGCGACACAAGTGAACATTCCTGAGTTCCGCGAATAACATTTGTGAAAGGCGCACTATACAGTTTCATCCTACATTTACTGTTTTTTAAAGATTAGTGATATTTTAACAAATATTTCCCAAACCTGGATTTGAGTCCTAGACGATCACCACATCCTATCATTATTAACACATCTATTCTTTGATTTCCAGTAAATTTAACCATTGTCTATTATAGAAAATATTCAATTTAGTTACGTTGTAAGAAATTCTCATTAGTCAAGAATAAATGTTTCTTGATAACTGTCAGCTGTCAGCAAAAAATTTAAGAAACGGAAAATATATAGGGTGTTTCGTAAGACAAAATACGAATAACGCCATCTTTTAATACGTGTCACCCTGTATGTTTAAATTTTAGGTCAATAGATGCCCAAATGAAAATAACAATTTAGATTTTAGATTTAGCATTTTCCGAAAAATTAAGGCCTAATTTTTAATCGAATTTACGCAGGACTCATGGTTTTCACTGTATTAAAAAATATGATCTAAGAATTGCACCTAAAAGTCGAAAAATTGTCCCTATATTGCTTGGTTAAAATTTCTAATTATCTTGGGTTAAATATTTCCTTTTTTATATTGATCTGCAGGAGAAAGTGATATGAGCATGTCAATTTTGTTATATTTAAACAAGAATAGGAATTTTATTCTTAAAGGATATCACCTTAATAATAATTATGTCACGCAACAATTTACTGTTATCAGAGACTTGTTATCCACACCGACAATGAATGTTTTATATGTTTATATTACCGTTACGTTTGTTTGTTTAATCGTGTCGCACGTATAAAAAACATGCTTTATTAGTGTTATTGCATATTTTGTAGACGCTTCGGTAAGCGTGTTATATTATTCGAATAGGTATGTTGTAAAAACTTGCAGACAATTTTTGATATGTCGATTAACTTAGGAAACGAATTTTTAACAGATAAATTATCTCCAAATTACATTCCTGATATTCTATTTTATTACTGGTCAGAAAGCTTGTTTATCCTCTATAATCTATAATAGTTATTTTGAGCCGATGAAGAGAGAAATGCAACGGTTTCGTTTCATTCATATGTGGATGCTGGAAAATAATTGGTGGGCCCAGACGTAGTTAAATCTAAAATAACTTCTTTCTAAAAATATCCCAAAACGAATAGAGTAACATGCAAAATGCTGTTTAATGTCATAGAAAAGAAAAGGTGCACATTTCAAAATCTCTAGAGGCCGGTTTCATGAATAAATGAAATAAATGTGCGCGATCACCTTAGAAGGTGCCTCCCACAGTGGCGGCTCGTCGGGTTAGGGAGAGTAGACGTCACGTACCATCAAGTTTTTATAGTAAGATTGCTAAATTTTGTCTTACGTCATATATGAACCCTCTTTTAAGGCGATTTAAAAGCGAAAACTTCTCCCCTTCGACGTTATCCGTCAATAAATTTCAGAGCCGAACATGCGATTTTTCCAATGACGATAAAAAAAATGTCATTGGATTTTTCTTACAATCACGATACACTTATGAGTTTATCGATAAGCACGATACACTCATAAGTGTATCGTGAACGTAAGAAAAATCCAATGACATTTTTATCGTCATTGGAAAATCGCATGTGCGGTTCTGAAATTTATTGACGGATAACGTCGCAGGGGAGAAGCTTTCGCTTTTAAATCGCCTAAAAGAGGGTTCATAAATGACGTAAGACAAAATTTAACAATCTTACTATAAAAGCAGCATACACAACAGCCCATCAGAACCCTTGCAGCTGATAGGCTGTTGTGTATAAGTGGCGCTATAGCTGGCCTGCTTTTCATATAGGAGTATTAAATATATGCTGCTTTTAGAGTAAGACTGCTAAATTTTGTCTTACGTAATTTATGAACCCTCTTTTAAGGCGATTTAAATGCGAAAGCTTCTCCGTCAATAAATTTCAGAGCCGAAAATGCGATTTTTCCAATGACGATAAAAAAAATTGGATTGGATTTTTCTTACATTCACGATACACTTATGAGTGTACCGTGCTTATATTATTACAGTTCGCATTTTGGAGTGCGATTTTTGGATTGGTACAGGTAGGTAGATACATTCGACTAAGTAGTACCTACCTACTAATTTTTATTCTATTTTTGCTTTTTTTTTATTTTAATGTAAGGCAAAATCAAAATTAATCATTCATTCACAATATAATTTGCACTTTGTCAGAATCACCTTTTTCTAGACTTAATGATAAGGCCTGAAAAGAAATTTTAATTCAGAGTCGTTCTCAGCCAGTTCTTAAAATTCTCAAGCCTGACAAAAAACACGGCCAAACCCAAACGTTTCCCAATATTTCCAAATTCAGTGGTACACTACTCACCAGTAGTTATGTGGAAGCTATTTTAAACAAAGTTCGTTTTGTTGGCAGTGCATGTTGCTTGAAAAAGGCAGAAACAATGATGAGTCGTTTTCTTAGTCTAAAGTGACTAGAATGAACAGATCATTATCTTTAGCGGCTTAGTCAATAAACGGAACAACGGATTATTTAAGAATTTTAAATAACTTGGAATTCACTTTTTTAACAGCGGCGTACTAAATTTTTTTTGCATCACAAATCTCTTATTAATATTTTGCAAAAAAAAATCTTTAGATACTGGTTATTGCAAAACACAAATATTTTAAACTAGGGATTGCAAAAATCTTTGAGAAATGAGTTAGCATTCAATGAAATTCTTGGAATTGCGGAACTTAGATTTTTCTGGACCAACAGCCAAATGAATTAAGTTATGCGCGTAGCCAGGGTAGTATGTGCAGTCCATTGATATTTAGCCAGAAGAAATACCCATTCACGCCGGTATCCAGGCTGGGTGCAGCCGGATGTTGCGATGGAACCATTTCTACCTGTGCCGTTAATAGATTATGGTTCTGTGCAAGAGTCGGAAACACCAGGGGCATAGGCCCGTCATACTGGAGGTGTCCACCCCGAATACAAGGACCCTCAAACTGGAGTAACGTGTAACACAAGCAGAAGGGTAGCTCTGAATCTGTTTAAGCGCCGGAAGAGGGGTGTGCTGATGAATTGCCTCGTAGCAAAGCCATTAGTCCTCCGAAAGAGGGGCTCAACAAACCAAACTAATTTTTTTTGGGATTGTCCGGTTTTCGCATGCGCATTTCTGTGTTCACCACGTGCGTCGCCATAAATGTTCCTGTTTTTATTTCAAATATTCCGAATTAAAAGTTATATGGAGTAAGAAAGAGAGGGTACCTGGGTACATTATGTATAATGATTCGTCTTCCTGTAGGTACTATTTGCGTCACAAGCCAGAGTAGCCATTGTTGACCGGTACAGACATTAAGCTTGGTTCCAAGATTGCCGATGAAAAGCCCGAAATAACTTAAAATTTGAGCGTGGTCCTTAAAAACATTCCTCTGGGGCGTTACCCTACGACGCTATCTTTTATCGAATACCCAATGCCAATGGTCACGAGCCGCCTCTGACACCCCTTAATTTTTCGTAGTGAAAAATAGAATAGATGACAATGAATATATCAAATTCTATAAAAAAAACAAATAAACAAAACATATTTGTATACACACAATTTATTAATAAAATTAAAATACCTACATCGAACAAAACGAAAACGCAAATATTATGAGAATAAAATATAGAATTAAAATCTTATAAAATATGCAAAACATAACTAAAAGTTTTCTTGTTCTAGCTTTAAGATGAACAAAATCTCTAAATATTTATTCTTTGTCTAAGGAACGAGAAACATCAGTCTCAACTTACAGGGTGTTTCCTAACCTCGGTAAAAAATGAAACTAATGAATGAAAATTGATAGAAATTTTTTTCGAGTGTTGCTTCGTTTTCAAAATACAGGGTGTTAAAATAAAATTTTTTCGTGTTTTCATTTTATTAATAATTAATGAGAAACGACATTCGAATAATATTTTTCACACCTTAATTAAGGGTTTAAGCCCTTTATTTTGTGTTCATGTTGAACTTCTCAATTATGTAGTTCATTGGCGGAGATCCGGGTAATGACTAGTAGAATTTCGCAAAACTCAATAATACGGACCTGTTAAACTCTCAAAATTCTTATTTAATTAGATAAAAAAATTCATTTTAAGCAAATGAAGCATCCTGCATTAGTCTCGTATCTCTTGCAGTTTTTGAGTAAAAAATAATTGTATTGTTCACGTCACAGGAATTCCTTTAAAAAATGGTAGCACTTAAATGCTTTGAATAATGCAACCACATGTAAAGTCAAATAAATAAAGTCAAATAAATAAAAAATTTTGTTCACGTATTTTGTATTTTGAAACGAAGCGACATCGAAAAAATTTCATAGCACATTTTTGTCTTACAATTACGTGAGGATTCGCCAGTTTCATTTTTTAAAGAGGATAGTAACCACCCTGTATAATATAGCCAGCTTCACCAATCGTTTCTGACTCATACTTAGCTCAATTCTTGAGCTAAGTTTTAAACGAGAAAATATACTTATAGGGACAAGCTGATATTTGACAATATCTTTTAAAACATCGTTACTGAACCAGTAATAAACGAAATAAAGTTAAATTTAGATTCGCCATACTCAATAGGTTCATTTTGCTGTTCACTCGAGATTTATTTTGGATGTTCTGAATGTGTATGCTTTCAAATATTAAGATTTAAATCGATATTTTGCCAGTTCGCGAGCTGTAATGAAAATCCTTTAAAATTCCTCGTCACTTCTTACAAAATGCTATCGATTAACGACAGATTTAATCCTTTGGTATTTGGTCTGCACTAGAAAAACCGTATTTTGGACTTTGCATGATAACGTTTGCTCGATTTACGTCAACTAATACACCATACCAAAGGGCCAGAGTATAAATAAGTTTTCAATTTCTCAAAATTTATAAATAGACTCTTTGCTCCATCTTTTCGTTTATTTCCATGAGCAGTCTCATTTAGTACCTGTTAAAGAAGTGGGTTCTGCCACGCCTGGAATTTTGTCATAAATATCAGCAAGTTGGTATCTAAGTGGTGTGAGTTATTTTTTTCTGATTTCCAATCTTATGTTAAATGTCAAATTAAGCGCATGTCTTAGTAGTTTATGTGTTGACGCCGAAAACAAGTTATAGGCAAAAACCGGAATTCTCCTGATCTTAACCCGGACTAGATCATTTATGTATACAGCAAGAAACAGAATAGACCTGAATACGATCCATGCGGAACCTGACAATCTCCACCAGCTGGGAACCGAAACCTGACAATCAACCACGGGCTGGGGTTGATCTTGATGAAAGTGAGAAACCCATATCGCTCCAGCTGTGGTCCACACAGTCGAATGCCTTAAACAAATCACATATCATGATCTTCGCCCCTGTTTCTCTTTGATTCATATGAACGTATGCCTCATCGAGAAAGCTACAGATGACATCATGAATTCCTTTTCGACTATTTAAAACCTTTCACTATAATTTTTTTAACACGTTTTGAAAAACAAGGCAGCATGTTGCCGATTTCAGACACGAGGAGAAATACTTCTTTAGCCCATGAGTCAATAACTGGCCCAGTGAAAATCATCAGAGCGCAGTCCGACAATTTCAAGAGCACCTCCGCGGAAATCTCATCGCTCCCACAGGAATGTTTGCTCTTAATATTAGCAGACAAATGAAAGGATATTATTAGAACGAAAGCAAAACTCCACTCAAAATATTATAGACACATTTTCAAAGAAAACTAACCCAAATATTACTAAATAAAATACCTGTATCTTATTTATTTTCAATCATTGTTTCGACCCCCTTATACGCGATTTTCTCAGTAACGTACCTACGGGGATTACTCTATATTATATTGAGGTATCTATAATACAAGCATGCATATGTATTAATTATAAACATACATTACTATTATTTTTTAATATAATTTATAATGATTTCAATCATAACATTTTTCGCTCTGATGACTCTCGCGTATAAAAGTCAAAGATCGTTACCTATCTGGAAATCTACATGCTACATGCATGCTACATGATGTTAATATTAATAATAATTACAAAGCCAATTCTAATAGTTTAATCGTTTGCATAAATACATTCTCACGAAATGTAGGTTAAATGCTATTCCGTTGAACATTTACATGCATGCTGGGTTAAATAAGTGTTGAAATCGCATTCGTAATCAGCGGTTTTAAAAACAAGAGAAGTAGACACAAATAATGTCTACTAAAGGAGCGATCAGGTATAATAATCGAAAGCCAATTACATGGGTCGAAATATAAAACAAAAACTAAATAGATGAAGATAGCCTAAAATGTTTCAATACAATTTTATTATTTTAACTTACTTTGTACTTTTCAATTTTCAAATTGAAAATTATAATTTGCTATCACGTTTGCTCTCTTTTGAAAGCTAGGACGATTTGGTTCTCTATCACACAACACGGATTTCATCCGATCCGGCTCTATTGTTTTTTATGTGTTGTCTAGTAACATTATCACTGTTCGGAATTTCAAATCTTTTTTCTCCCTGAAACTATTTGTTGCTGTTTTTTTTTGTATTTTGGTCTGCTGAATCTAGCTCTGACCTCAGAATTTCGATATGAACCTCCAATAATGAGAGAGAGTGAAATATTTTGACATTAAGAAGAACTGAATGAAAACAAACGTTATTAAAATCTGATTTATTGGGTTTAAAAACCTGTCATAAATGTTATTAAGAGTAAGAACAATATATCAATTTAAAATTAATTTTCTAAATAATTACTTGTGATCTTATTTTATAAGAATCACAAAACAACAAAAGTCTGTTCTAAATTTTCGGAAAATAAATCCAAACTGTAGCAGGCCGAAAGTAGTCCTTTCACGTGTTCTTGCATGGTAAGCTCGCTGATTTGTTGTCTAGCTTAATGTAAAGTGAGGTATATCGTGACGAAATACCAATTCATCTTCCACTGAATTGTAGTTTAATTTGCTTGTTAAGTATATGGATACCTTAACTCATTTTTCTAAAAGGTTCCATTCCTGCAGCTGATGCTGAGACATGAGACCCAAGAAGTTTCGCTGTTGTGGAAGGTCCAAGTCATAAAATAGGATCACTGAATTCAGCTCGAGTGAAGTGAGGTTTAGAAAATAAATATCAGTAGAACGGGTTCCGATTCCGAATCAAGAGCGTAACTTTTGGGACGTATTGTCTGATTAGATCTGGTTTTGCTAGTAATTCCTTTGACATTCGTCATGCCAAAACAACAGTCATTCATATGGTTACGCGGTTTCCTCCAAACCATTGGAATTGCAAACGACCTAGATTTATGAGAACCTTTCAACCACCCTATTATTTTTCTCGACCACGAACTGCAATATATTTTTGCAGCCCATGACTTGCCTTGACCACAAACTTCACATACAAAGAAGATGCAGTTCGATGCGTTTTTCACGAGAAGAGATAAAGGTATAGCTAGGTAAAGGGTAGCTAGGTAACTTTTGACGATATTTTTCTAAACTTAAATACGTTAGGTACAATATTAAATACGTTAGACACGAACAGATGATCACTAAACGACTGCACAGCAACAACTAAAGCAATATTATTTAATGGCTTGAGGCTTGACAATAAATTGTCCCAATTGTCTGCAACGAATTAAAAATGGGTTTGTTTTTTTCTCAAATTTAAAAATTGACGCGTGCACAATAAACATCATGATTCGATAAATAACGCACAATAACCATGTTTGGAAATTGTCTTTTTACACGCGATACGTACAGAAATTCAAAAAATACAGTTCTGTCATACTTTTCACATCATCTTGTCAAAAACAACTCAAGACCAACACCCGATATTTTTATTTCATTGTGACTTGTGACCCTCGCCTTCGGATCGGCCCTCCAAACTGTCTCATTTGTGTGAAAAGGTTGTTTAAAATACTTTTCTAGGTGAAAAGTATTTGCCTTATTACGTTTAACTTCATAATGATAGACGAACACGATGTTTTCACTGGCTATAAAATAAAACCGGATTAACCTAGAACGGGAAGGCATGCACTTTCCTATGCTACTTTAGGATAGTATATCATATTTTTGAAATGTTACTTAACAAGGAATAAAATCACATATATTTTTATATAAAACCTTTCATTAATGATGCATGGGATTGCAGTTCTATTTTATGAAAGCACTATATAAACTAATAACATTTTCCACATTCCACAATAACAAACAAAGTACCGAGTTTGTAAAACAATGTGTATATTTAAAGCGTAGTTTTTGAGAAGATCAAGCTAATATAATAATATTCTTGACTTGACGATTTTCTACAAAACACTTAAAAATAAACTAGAAGTGAATGTATCAAAATCCTGTAAACAGGAAAATGGTGTTAGAACATAAGGGATTATGTTGACGAAATATAATTATAACCATTATTATTTACGAGCTTGGGTTAAAAGCCGATGAATGTGTGTTTATGTTTCTTTAAGATTGATATGTAAGTTATGTAATGGGGCTAGTTTTGAAGAGAGGCGATTGTGTGGGATTAGTGAAATCGAGACGGTCGCCGAATATAGAGTAAATGTCTATTTAAAATTCTCGTGTATTATTTTCGATTATATTCCCGGTGCTTCGCGTAATTTTAATTTACAATCCTTATCCGCTTATTAATAATAATTGAACTTGAAACTGACAAACGCACAAGTGAATGGATATATCCGTTTAACCGTTAAAACAGGTTGAGTGGAATATTTTTAAAAATACTCATTAAATGGCCAATTACGCTGTGTAGTGCCAACGTTATTCGTAAATATTTCGAAACTCATGTATTCTGAAATGAAAATTTTAATTCATTCTTAGATTTATATTAAAGTTTACATTTTTTTGATTTTGACAAATAATAGATAAGCGGCATTATGTGTAGATTAACTTCTTTTAAAACCATCAACCAATAACATAACCAATAATAATGAACTCATAGTTTTCTATCAAAACCTTTTTCATAGAAAGTGTTTGGCTGCACCGCTGTACATGCACTCTTAGGGCCAGTAATTTGAACTCCAATTAATCGCTGCTAAATTAATCAGTGTTTCGAATACCCCAGATCTATTTATGCCATACTGACATTGAAACATTCAAAACACTGGTTAATTTAACGAGTGTTTAAATTGACTGCTCGAAATTCAAAGTAGTGGACCTTAGGGCTACAACTTAATCTCCATTGGGTAGAACTGAATATGTCAATGCCGATTATAATTTGCGCAGTAATTCTAGAGTGGTATCAACACTTTTTAATAAAGTACAAATCCGTTTCAAGTAGAAAAGAAGCTATTACAACTTTTGAACAAAATGATCGATTTCTTTTTTTGCTTTTTACAGGGAAACTCTTCGAGGGGAATAAGGTATTACTATTCGTTCCAAATTGATAAACGATCATACCATGGAAAGGCTAGCAAATTAACTGTTACGCAAATATCATTAAGGGCGACAATTCATAAAAGATTTTGCGAATTACTTTCGAGCTTAGAGGTTTATATCTGCGTTATTTTAACAATTTTTCATTTAAAAATGCGTTTTTTAAAGACCTTTAGAGAGCACCCTCTTTGGGTGATTTTTATTCTAAATGTCAAAATGAATGTTTCAAAGGTATGCTTATGGTAGTTGTATAAGTTGCTTTTCAACCTTTTTCATATTGTTACGGCTAGCCTAACAACCATCCGAACGTTTTTGTGCTACCCTATACAACTAGCCGCCGTGCCCCTCGCTTCTTTGTCTGTATGACTCACCGCCCGGCCGGTCGCGAAGTATCAGGATCGCTGGACTGGAATTATCTCGATGGCCTCGTCGAGATTATATAGAGTGGCGTCGGAATACTTCCGGAATATTCGTGATAGATTGGAGATTATATATAAGCAGACCTAAGGCGAATGTTAGTCAGTCGGTCAGTTAGTTCAGTTCAGTTAATCATTGAGTGTTGAATAGATATTAGTTGTAAAGTTATAAGAGTAGTTTAAAGTGTTAAATTGTATACAGTGATAGTGAATAAAGAGAGTATTAGTTGAAAATAGTCAAGTTGTAAGTTTGTTAAGAACCCACGGGAAAAACGTAACATTTGGTGTCAGAAGTCGGATTGTGAAGGGACCGGACTTGCGAAGTATTTTTCGAGGAACGAAGAGGTACAAGTACGTCAACGAGACCGTTTGATTGGTGGATTCTGGTAAAATTTTATAATATTCTATGGTCAATACAAGGCACCAAACGGCAGAAATGGAGCAAATTAATAAAATGTTGGCCGATTTCATGGAAAATCTAAATGCTGAGAGACAAATAGAACAGGACCGGCTCCAGAAAATTTTTCAAGATCAAGAAGATAAAAAGCAAGCGGATCGGGAAGAGGATGAACGTAGAAGGCAAGCGGATCGGGAAGAGGATGAACGTAGAAGGCAAGCGGATCGGGAAGAGGATGAACGTAGAAGGCAAGCGGATCGGGATGAAGATGAACGTAAAAGGCAAGCAGAACAGGACCGGCTTCAGAAAATTTTGCAAGACCAGGAAGAGAAAAGACAAGCAGAACAGGACCGGCTTCAGAAAATTTTACAAGATCAGGAAGAGAAAAGACAAGCAGAGCAGGACCAGCTTCAGAAATGGATGCTGGATGTAATTGTAGGCGAGCAAGGAAAATTACAGAAAATATTGGACGGACAAAATGAGAAATTTGAGAGAGAAGTAAACAATATTCAAAAAGAAGTTGGAAATGTACAAAAAGAAGTAGGAGACGTACAGAAAGAAGTGAAGAATCTACAAGCAGAATTTACCAGACTAAAACACCAAGCACCCACCGGGAGGGCATTCGCCTCAGGACAAAACATCAAACCTCCAACGTACGACGGTCAAACATCCTGGACAATGTACAAAAGACAATTTGAAGCCGCTGCTGTTGCCAACAGTTGGAATAATGAAGAAATGGCTACATCACTAGTGGTAGCGCTTCGTGGATCTGCCCTAGAACTACTACAGACCATTCCCATCAGCCAACAAGGGAAATATGACATACTCGTAGCTGTCCTGGAGAGACGATTTGGCGACCAACATAGAAGACAACTGTATCAGGCACAAGTTAAGTCCCGACATCAGAAGCCTGGTGAAAACCTGCAAGAGTTTGAGGCAGACATTAGACGTCTCATTCAATTGGCCTACCCGGGAGCGACAGAGGAATTTCAAGAGGAACTTGCTGCCCAATATTTCGTGGATGGTATCAGAGATCCAGAAACTCAGAAAATGCTACGCCTAGCCAAATTTGATAACAGCAGTGAAGCTTTGGGTCGAGCCCTAGAAATCGAGGCGGCCTGTAACATCTCTAAGCCAGCAATCAGGGACGTATCCATCAAGGAAGAAAATTTGGCGAACAGTTGTGAACTAACTGAAATGGACGGTATTTTGAAGAAATTAACCGAAGTTCTTCAGGCCACGGGGAGATTCCGGGAGTCACTAGAAGTTAGGCCATACAACCGTAATCAGTGCTATAGATGTGGCAAGACTGGACACTTCAAAAGAGACTGTCGAGTACAAAGATTCCAGGAGCCAATAGAAGATAGGCCACATAACCAAAATACATCAAATCAGTGTTATAGATGTGGAAAGACTGGACATTTCAGAAGGGACTGTCGAATACGGATATTCCGGGAGCCAACAGAAGTTAGACCATGTAATCGAAATGTTCCAAATCAGTGCTATATATGTGGCAACATTGGGCATTTTAAGAGAGACTGTCCAGTACAACTACGACCTACAGCTCCATCCAGAGACAACAGCAGTTCAAAGCCAAGTCAGGAAGAGTTGAAAGAATACAACTTTAAGGCTAAGCACAGGGAAGGAAGATGGCATAGTAATACAGATGCTTTATCCAGAAGGTCATGTGAGGATAATTATAAACATCGCCAAAGAATTGACCAACGAGAAGGAATCACTTCCATTAGGCGAATCAAGTTTAAGGTTGATCAGCAGTGGACCACAGAGCAACTAAAGAAAGATCAGCTTGAGGATAATGAAATAGCACTACTACTAAAAGCTAAGGAAGAACGTCAACCAAGACCAAGCTGGAGAGATATTTCAACTAAGGGATCTACTTTTAAATCTCTGTGGGCTCAGTGGGACTCCCTGGTAGTTGAAAATGGACTCCTTAAACGAGCCTGGGAAAGCGCCGATGGCAAGGTAGTGAAGACGCAGTTAGTGGTACCAAGGAAGAAGGTATCGGAAGTTCTGGATGGAGTACATAATAGAAAGTTTGGTGCTCATCTCGGAGTGAACAAAATGATTGACAAGATCCGCGACAGATTTTACTGGGTCAACTACTGCCAGGATGTGAAATCATGGTGCCAGCAGTGTTCAACTTGTGCCTCAAGTCAAGGACCTCAGACAAGATCCAGTGGGAAGATGAAACAGAATGATGTGGGACTACCGTTTGAACGTCTCGCTAGTGACCGAATGAAGGCTCGATATGATCTCCAAGCTAACTCTAGGGGATTTCGGATGAACGATAAAGTCTGGTTATATAACCCGCAAAGGAAGACAGGAAGATCTCCCAAGCTAACACCAGTATGGGAAGGACCCTATACGGTCATCAAAAGAATTAATTACGTTGTGTATAGAATTCAGCGTAGCCCCAGGAGCAAACTGAAAGTTGTCCACCTCGACAGGTTG
>MU194447.1:7448-19083 GCA_016904865.1 Pissodes strobi
ACTGTTAGTTGCAGTTGACAATTTAAATCCATCATCCGCATAAAACTATTAAAGAGAGGCAACATTCACGTTTATAGCTAAACGAATAACCGAAAAAAATCCACAATCATGGAAATTTTCTTTTATAGAGATGTATTGATTTCAACTGCCACAAACAGTTTTACTAAAATTTTAATTAAATTCAATATCTCGTAACCGAAATTTAGCCATGTTAGAAAACCGGAGTGCGTTTATGCGCTTTTTATATACTATTATTAGGACGTGATATGCTAAGTCGAGCAAAAGCCGTTTTAAAAATAGCAAGAGTTCGGTTTTCGTCAGAATCCACGGGAAAAACGTAACATATGGTATCAGAAGTGGGATTGTGAAGGGAAAGGATTTGAGGAAAGAACAGGATACAAGTACGTAGTAACGTGTTGACGGCCATTTTGACTGGTGGATCCTGTGAACGTTTTATGAAATTCTATTCTGAAATAGGCAGTGATTACCACGAATTGATTGTACCAGCGGATTTACCATTAATAAGCAGTACCGAATTTTCGACAGTTTTCCAGAACATTTTATGGAGCAAATAAATAAAATGCTGGGCGATTTCATGGAAAATCTTAATGCCGAACGAGGCCGCATTCAGAAAGCTTTACAAGACCAAGAAGATAAAAAGTAAGTTAGGTGACTTAAAAAAAATAACAAAAGGGTCATTTCATCTCAAATCAACCAGAGGTTTGGCAGGTGACCTATCCGATTTTGATAATTTTTGGGGCAGTCAGTCTACCTATCCATCCAGGAGCTGAAAAATCTCAAATTTCAATTTTTTCTGAAAAGCAGTTCTTTTTTAGATTTATGAAAATAAAAAAAAGTGACCATTATCCCTAAACATATACTAAGAAATCGAGATATCTTAAGAATTACTTACACTAGAGCACTGAGTTATATCTCATTTAAAATGTCTTGAAAATACCTTTCGAACGAGGTACCACTCGATATGTGTTTAAAAAAGATTAAATTTTTCAAAAAAGTATTTTTTACTTATTTCAAAAAATTATGTAATGTTTGTCAATATTTTAGCAAGGTATTCACCAAATTTCGGGATGGAGAAATTATGGTTTCATAGGGGAAAAAACATTAACAATTTGAAAACAGCAAAAATTTACGAAAAAGTATAAACACCATTTTTTCAGAGATTACCGAGGTGTTAACAAAGTTTGGTTAATTGTTAACTTCTTTTTATGTTTTTAGACTAAAGCCTAAACAAAAACCTAACCATCCTACCACCCATCCTCCTCTACATTCCCACCCCCTACCATTTCCTAGAAAAAAAAATCAACAAGGCCGAATGTTTCAATATTTGCTATTTTTTTTCAAGCAGAAACTTGTTACACTTGCTGACATCGCGCAACTAGTCTGGTAAGTATCCTCTTCTACCTTTCCCTCTTCCGCCCTTGGACTGCAGTCCAATTGAATTTTTCTAATTCTCCCTTCACTGCATGTATTTTCTTGCAGAAAACACAACCAAAGGGTAGGGCGTGAGAATGTGGAGAAATATGTGTGGTAGGATGGTTAGGTTTAACAGGCTTACCTTTAAAAGCAGCGAAGGGAATTTAACAGTTAACCAAACTTTGTAAACTTTGAAAAATAATATAACTTTTGTAATTTTTGCTATTGTAATCTACTAAAATGCATAAGCTACTAAACAAATATCACCCTGTCGCAAGTTTGAACTTGAACTTGGAGATTGTTATATAAACATTAAAGGCAAACTATAAACAAGGCGAGCAATCAACGGGACCGACTTTGAACCTTATGCCTGCAATGATCATCACTTTGTTTCATATAAATACGCTACCGAACCCTCAGTTCGGCAGACTTAGTCTCACCTCCAGCTCCCAAGGTTAGTCACTTGACGACTGCCTCCTGGGTTCTATCCGCTCCTAAAGTTAGTCATACGACTGCTTTAGGTTCCATTCCTTTCCTACCCAATCTGGTACCGGTTAGCCACTTGACGACTGCTAGGGCCAGGGGTTGCACAACCTCCATAGTAACGTCTTGACAAGAAGTTTGTCAGAGTGTTGAGAAAGACAAGTGTCTAAATAGTCAGTTAAAAAGTTTAGTGAAAGCTCTTAGTGCTCTTAAATAAAACCCAACCCTTAAGAAAAACTATAAATTATAAGACAGTAAACAAAGACCTATAAACAGTACCTCAAATCGAGAACCCATGCGCACCGTCGTAATCGGGTATAATAGAATCTAATTTTTTCTGACCAATAATTATTGTTAAAGTTTTATCGTTAATACATTGTTATTGTTATAAACTAAACGTGCTTACTTTATCATCTCTTCTTACCCCACGTAACGCGATCCCGGTCTACCTCAGTTATCCCCCGGCACGCTAAACAAGGCGTGTACTCACGAGTAGAACATCCAGTGGTAGATTAAAGGAAGCATTGAGTCCTCGTCATTGTACTAATCGCGACGAATCTCTTCTCTGAGAAGTTATTCTTTAAATAAACGCGCTACCCCCTAAAGTACTCGTGACACTATGTTTTCAAATTTTTAATATTTTTCCCTTTGAACCCCTCATTTACCCATCCCGAAATTTGGTGAATATCTTGCAAAATATTAACAAAAATAATATAATTTTTTGAAAGAAATGAAAAAATACATTTTTGAAAAAATTTTAAATTATTTTTTTAACACCTATATTGAGTGGTACCTCATTTGAAAGGTATTTTCAAGACCTTTTAAATGAGATATAACTCACTGCTCTAGTGTAAGCAGTTCTTAAAATATCTTGATTTCTTTCTATGTTTAGGGAAAAGGGTTACTTTTTGATTTTTAAAAATAAATTTAAAAAACTAATCAGAATAATTTGAATTTTTCATCTAATAGATGGGTAGAAGTATCAAAATCGGTGAGGTGTTCAGTCAAACTTCCTTTTAATTTGGTTGGTTTGATGTGAAATTACCCGAAAAGAAGAAGATAAAAGACAATCAGAACAGGACCAGTGTCGGAAAATTTTACAAGACATGGAAGATAAAAGACAAGCAGAAAGAGGATCGACTACAGAAATGGATGCGGTATATAATTGTGAACGAGCAAAGAAATTTACAAAGAATACTGAAAGGACAAAATAAGAACTTTGAAAAAAAAGTAGACAATATACGAGAAGCAGTTGTAGATGTGCAAAAAGAAGTAGGACACGTACAGAAGGATATGAGGAATCTACAAGCAGAAGTGGTCAAACAAACAAAAATTAAGCGAGCCTGCTGGTACTCGTGACACTGATGTGTAAACATATCCTATATCGACTTCATCGACGTGAAAATCTAATGTCACCTTGGGCCGCGTGACCCCTGAATATAGGCAACCTCTTATTTGAAACTGGTTGCCTATATTCTGGCGTTAGAAAGAACACGTTTAACACTAACGGTTAGTTTGGGTTAGCAAAAGACATTCCCGTCACAGATACCTCCTGACGTGCGTTGTTTAATGTTTACATTTGTAACGTTTACATTAGAATGTCCAATATTACAGTTCACGCATAGCTTACCGCTCGCTTCCCTCGCTACATGGGCGCAACGTACAAAAACTAACCCAAACTAACCCAAAATCAAGAAAAAACTTTTTACAAATATAACCTCAAGAAAATAAAAAAAAACACTCTTGGGAATCGAACCGTCCAGCATCTTAATTACTGAACCACCAGAGCACTTGTAAGCAATTCATTGCATCGTAAAGACATAGGTAAAATAGGAACGCAATCTAACGAAAACAGCCGATGCGTTCCGACAAGTGGGAAATGTATTTTGCAAGCTGTCTATATCCGTTAGTCTTTTGTTTTCCATCTAGTGAATAAAGACAGCTTGCAAAATACATTCCCGACTTGTCGGAAAGCATCGGGTGTTTTCGTTAGATTGCGGCCATATTTTACCTATGTCTTTACGATGCAATGAATTGATTACAAGTGCCCTGGTGGTTCAGTAGTTAAGATGCTAGACTTCTGGTTCGGCGGCCCGGGTTCGATTTCCGATGGTGTTTTTTATTTTCTTGAGGTTATATTTGTAAAAAGTTTCTTTTTTTTGATAGTGCGCATGCCTTGGGTTAGTTTTTGTTCGTTGCATCCCTGTAGCGAGCGAAGCGAGCGGAGGACTATGCGTGAAATGAAAGATTAGACATTCTAACGCAAACGTTACAAATGTTAACATTAACCTACGCACATCAGGTGGTGTCTATGACGGGAATGTGTTTTGCAGGCTGTCTGTAACCGTTAGCGTTTTACAAGGAAGCGCAGAAGTAGACTGCGCATGGTTATGATGTCATATCCGGGTTTCACACTTCCGTCAATTTTGCCGAGATTGACCTTTATACCGTGATGCCAGACCTAAGGATTTGTGCCTAGTTCTAGGGACAATTAACAAAAAAAAATATTTTTACTAGGGACATACTGATGTTTTAGGGACATTTTTCCTCATTTCCATAACAAAATATATTTTGTGTTTTTATGATTGAAAAATAATGCCCATACTTTGTGCTTCTTTCTTAGATATACGATTCTAAATGGATTAGTTTGGCTGCACTGGTTTTTATTTGAAACCGGGGAATTACCGAATTTATGCGTTGGTCTAATAAGCCGGCAGTCCGGTATTTGACTTGTCTCTTTTCTTCAGTCTATTCTCTAATCACTGTAGTCGATCGAGACGAGATTTCAGGTCACCAATGATCAGTTGCAACTAATGACATCTAAGAATCTATATTAACATTTAAAACTCATTATTTACATTCCATACCACTATACCAGGGTAGTATTTTCTATGTTAATATAAAAACCTATTTTTATACTAGGTATATCATTAATCACTATTGTACCTATTTTTTACTTTTTTGAGAAAATTTATCTGGAAAACGTATATTTAAATAAACGTTTATATTTTGTGTTTGCATGTGTTTGTTCAAAAATTTAGGATTTTCTAGGGGCATTTATCCTCTCGTCTAGGTATTTTTAATTGAATGCATCTGGCAACACTGCCGCCACGTAAGACGCAGCGTTGCCAGAGTTGATACAGATCTGGTAAAATCTGAAACAATCTGTAAATTTTTGAAAATTCTGGTACATTTTACTTATTGCGATATCTGCTAAATATTTCATGGTCGCGAGAACAAAAAAAAATACTAAAACTTAAACAACATCAAATCCTAAAATCACTGGGTCTAATATTGAGGGTATGATGTTGTCTTCAAGTGAAAAGAATGAAGTTTTCGGCGAACCTGTTCTTGACAACTCAATAGTAAGTTTTCAAGAGCATACCTACAAACCATATAAACCACCGACATTTAAAAATTCCGATGAAATTCACATACCCGTACACTTTCAAGCATATATCAGAAAGTTATATTTACATTGAAGGTACATTTACACCCAGTGATGCCACAAAACCGTGTTACTTGTCTAATAATGCCCTCACTTTCTTGTTAGATCAAATTCGCTATGAGATGGGTGGAGAACAAGTGACTGTGGTTCGCAAGCCAGGAGTATCAACAACATTAAAAACAATGGAATCCTTTAGATCTACACAATTGACAACATTGTATTCTTGCGGCTGGGGCTATCAGTCAAAGAACAATTCATTTTAGACGCCACTAACCATGTTTTTTCTGAAAAATTACCATTAAAATATTTGATGGGTTTTGCCGAAGCTACTTGCCATTCTCCTTATGTAATATACTATTTCATACACATGTGAGGGTAAGGGAGAAGCTTATCTATCGCTTCGCGAACAGCTTTCTTCGTCTAAAATCGATACGATCCACGCAGAAGCATAAATCATAGTGCTAGTAGTTGTCGGGTTATGACATACTTTCACAGATGGCTCTTTCGTTTTTATTTCGCTGGTTGTATATGCCCGGCTTGGTTGAAATGTGTTTCCCGTTGCAATTGCAACTTCCCGTTTTCTGGTGAAAGAAAAAGTTAGAGCCTACTATACGGTAATGACGGTAAATTTGAAAAAATATCAAAAAATATATAAAAAAAACGCATAATATGAACTCTGTACAAAAATGCTGAATCTGGTACAATTTCAGTTCAAATCTGATAGAATTTGTAATTCTGATAGAATTTGTAATTTTTCTTTAGTAACGCTGGTACGATGTTTACACAGCAAAAATCAAAGACACATCGAGAGGGTATTCGCCACTGTACAGAATATCAAACCTCCAACATGTAAAAAAAGTAAAAAAAAGCTAATCAAACCCAAAAAGTTCCTTAAATAAAACCCAGAAATTTCCGTTTTAAAAACCAATAAAAGTAATAAGAGTTATTATCAACACAAAAGGTTATGCTAATATGCACGCTTACAAAGAATTAAAAAATGACCATACCGAATTTTGTTACAAGAGAAGCAACCTATTACAAAAAAAAGCAGTTATGAAAAAATGTATTACAGAAAACGAAACTAAAGAACTATCTATTGATAATGCCCTTGCACCTAAGCTTACACAAGCTTCATAAACCGAACACTCCATTACGACCCATTGTATATTATAGCAAACAATGTAGCAAGGAGTCAATATATAAATACCTAGTCGAAATAAGAATAAATTAATCACAATATGTATATAATAAAATAAATGTGTAGGAAAATATTCCGAAATCGCTTTGCTGGAAAGTATGAGAATGAAGGTTAACGTTTCATCCAAGGTAAAAAAGCTCACCCACTGAACTCCGCCATCTTACCCTAATATGAATGAATCATCCGGAGCCGTACGAAAATAAAAGCGGCAAAGACGTTTACTAGAAAATAAAAAAGCAAGGAAAGAAGAAAAGAAATTGCTTGCAATGCTCTTATTGAAGTTTCGTAACTGGCGCTGCGATGAGACGCTACAAAAAGGCCGCGTTTCCAACAAAAGGTTAATAACCATCATTGCGGAGTCACGTCGATTTTTCTTTTTTGGTGTTTTGTTTAATTTTCTTCCCTTCGAATGAAATTTTTCATGAAAATCTTGTTAATCTGTAGCTCGGGGTGTTTTGTTCCGCTCATATGCAGAATAGAGTCAGTCAGTCGATGAAAATGATAAAAGTTTTATTCGTCATTCGAGAAAATTTAAAAAGAAATAGAGTGTCACATGATCTTGATTTGGAAATATATTTCATCATCAACTAAACCAACCCGATCTTTCTGGTCAACTGAACTTGCGCAAAGGCGATGCGCTGAAGAAGAATGGGAAGAGCTACGGGGTTGGAATTTTTATAGTACATAGGTGCGCCTCATAGGCATCATACGGGGGACCAGGGCCTCTGATTTTAGGGTGATTTTGCGGAATACCCCGTTTTTTGCCGATATCTCTGCAACCGAGCCTCGGATCGAAAATCTGACAGTGGGGGGAGAGGATTATACCCCCACCCCCTCACCTTCCCGGATAACTACAAAGTTTCGAAAAAATGGAGATAATATTGAAAAAAACGTAAAAATTTTTTCAGAGAGTTAATAAAAGTATTATAAAAAGAAATAAGAAAAAACATTAATAAAAAAAAGTTAGAGAAACGCGGTTTTCAGCGAAAAAAGGCATAGGAGTTCAGCTACGAGGTCGGTGATGGCAAAAATGGAAAGAAAAAAATGCTTTATAAAAAAAAATTAAACAATGGGAAAAAAATGTAAACAACGTGCTTTCTGAGAAATAATATTTAAAAAAAAGAGAGAAACAGATGTTAATGCTCGTGGAGCTATGATGAGTTCCACCGAGATTAGTATTAGTTGTAGCAAGCTGTAAAGTGAGCGCGCAATTTGCCCGCTGCTCAATAATTCGGCGAAAGGTTCATTGGGCGCCACCGAGTTTGTTACGGACCAAACTGGAGATCCCCGCGTTATTCATGGAACCTGCCGCAAGACCTCCACTCTCCAAGGTAAACCTTGCCGGTAAGGAGCGCTAAAAGGAATGTCACCACCTAATCACTAGCAAAGCTGCAAACACACGATAAGTAAATTGTTGTGCCAAATAAAACACGCCGCAAATACGATACTATCCCTTTATTGGAAAAGAACAAATAGTCACCAAAATAGTGGTAATGAAAAATTTAAATTGAAATTAGAGATATTAAAATATTTATAAATTTATGAAGGTACAATTGTAGGCGGTTTAAACACTAAGAAAAAGCTATCTAATATCAATGAAATTATAACAATTAAATTATAAAGATTGTCAGTGGTTGGCCAAAACTCTATATAGATTTAGGTAAATGATTGAATCAATGAATCGGCACCAAACAAGTGCTCCAGAGGGAGAAGAAAAAACTTAATTTGAGTTTTGTCTACCGCGCGGGGTCGTGATTACGTAAACCGCAGAGATAAGGTGGGCGCAAATACTACAAGGGTAAAGGTGCTAACTTAAAAGTGACAGTTATTTCAAACACAGAAATTTAAATCTAAGACCTATCACTCTTCTCTCACTGAAGTTTCAACATCAGGTGAACATGGACAGCTCGTTCCGGACCCTTAGTTCATACCAGAGTGAACCCCACAAACCAAACCAGGTGGATGAACCTCAGACGTCCAGCAAGTCCAGCTGGTCAACTGGATTGTCCGATTACACCGGTTAAGTGGACTACTAAGTTCCAACTATCAATCTTAATTAATCTCTAATTAAGATGACGTCACGCCGATCAATTAAGGTATTAAATCCAGTCCGATAAAAATAAAAAGCGAAATAATACGAGAATGCAATTAATAAAGACACGAGAACGCAAAACATCTGCAATTAATATAGAAAATTTTAGAGGGCAGGGCTATGCGACACAAAACTCCAAGTACCACAATGGATGCCGACACTAGACAAAGCCAATTCCAAAATCCTCGCCTGGCGAGTTATTCCTGCATCTGCGGCACTAAAACTAACGAAAACAAATCGAAATGGCCGATGCGGAAATTTCTACGTTGTTTGTCGATGAGATCCATCCAAGATGCCTGGGCTTAAACCAGATTTAAATACCGACAACTCAACGGAAAAGCTTCTGAAAAAGTGCCGTACCTGAACGAAAACGAAGATGTCGTTGCGCGCCTGCAAAATGAAATCAGCACGCAGGACATTTCTCGGCGCACCAATAAAACGGATCCCTCCCTACGAGCGGAAGCAGGAATAGTACCAGTGGCATCCTAAAAATTCACTAACAACAGGTTACCGTTAGTGACCAAAACGGAATGTCACAAACGTAAAAAAATGTTCGGAAAGTTAATAAAAGTATTAGATAACGAAATAAGAAAAAAAATAATAAAAACAACAAAAACAAAAGATTGTTCGGAAAGTTAATAAAAATATTATAAAACCAAATAAGAAAAAATAATAATAATAAAAGAGAAACATTTTCGGAAAGTTAATATGAGTATAATAAAACGAAATAAAGAAACAAAATTAAAGAAAAAAAGTTAAAAACGCGGTTTTTGGCGAAAAAAAAGTTAAAAAAGGAGAAAAAAAAATGTCGAAA
Source organism: Pissodes strobi (assembly GCA_016904865.1). Lineage (NCBI taxonomy): Eukaryota > Metazoa > Arthropoda > Insecta > Coleoptera > Curculionidae > Pissodes > Pissodes strobi. The sequence continues at coordinate 16,918 of MU194447.1, forward strand.
CGGGGGGCCAAATTTGAGAAAAAACCTTAAAAAATTAAAACTCAATTCCTTATCTTTTTCAGAAGTTTCACTTTAGTTGTGTGCATATAAAGGTAAGGCACATATTTTTTTTAGGTCATGTGAGGTACTTTATTTTTTGACAGCTATTTTTCTGTCAATTTTTGGTGAAGTGAGCCATATCAATTTTAGGTCATATGGCTGCTGCAAAGTACAAACTTAAATTTTTTAAACTAAAATTTGTACATGCTCTGTTACTAAAAACTAACCCAAACTAAAATTTGTACATGCTCTGTTACTAGGAGAGTCGGGAGACTTCAATTTGTCTGCATGAATATTAGAAAATTTCTCTTGGTCTTAAGTTAATAGCTATTTATTAGAAGCATGTACTACATGTTGACACTACCTTTTTAAATAGGGGGGATATGAGCAGAACATATAAGAAAATCGCATCGATTGTATTGAAAATGCCGAATTGGTGATTTTTTTTTGATTTTTAGTTTGAAAAATCTACTTTAAACGTATAGCTATTTTCAAGAAATTAGTCTCAGTTTCGGAAATCTCTCAATCTCTGCTATAAAAAAATATATTAATATTTTCCGTGCAAGATCGGAAAATACGATAAAATCGCTATCAAAGGAAAATATGCAGAAAATCGTTAAAACTTCTCGAGTTTTCCATATTTCGGCATTTTTACGAGTTTGAATAGATAGCTTTGCTTTTGATGCATTATGGGGAATTTAAAGAAACACGTCTTCCAATATTTAGGCATGACGCGTAGATTTGTGCATTTAATTCAAATCTCTTTGAAAACGGTTTGAAACTGAAAAAATGGGTCAGGATCAGAAAATGTAGGATTTTTGTGATTAAAGGCAGTTTTTGGTGGGTTTTCTGGCAAATTTCGAGGTAAAATTTTACGAATTTTGACATTTTTCAAGCAATAAGCAGCGGTTTCTGTGAATTTTATAGATGATTTCGAGGTGAAATTTTCAAAACACAAAACACAAAGAAATACTCATATCTCATAATACTAATCTATCTTGTTGAAGGTTTCACTTCTGTCGTGTGTTCTTAAGTGTACGTTCTTTTTTTCTTCATGTAATACATCTTTTTTTTTTCAGGTAAGCTCAAAATATCAGATGCAATCCAAGTATTGAATCGTAAGTATTGACTCAATTAAAAGTATTTATCTCGAATTTACGGCCTCTTAGTGAGAAAAGAATACACCCGACCTCAGCCATTCCTCAGACTGCATATACGTTTAATATGTAGGTAACATTTGACGGTCCTGCAAAACCTAATCGGATGCCTTGCTGGGGTTACAAAAGACCTCAACAGATCATTGCAGATTATCGTATTCTATATAACGGCGATATCCAACCTGTGGTATATGTACGACAAGTGATACATGCATTTATTCCCGGTGGTACCGTAAACAAAACATAAAATATATAAATAAACGCCAACTTTTTTTTGCAATGTTTCGTGGTTTGACACTTTCAATTTTAAATCTTTTTCCTTTTATGTCGATTAGTTTGTATTTTGTGGCGGTCCATAATACTAGATTAAACTAAACGAACTAATCGAAAAATATAGAAACCGACCTAATACAAGTGTATTTCGTTGTATTAAAAACGTCTTAATATAGAGTAAGCCTAGGTCTACACTGTGGTCAAATTAAATTAGACACTTCTTCAATGTTTAATAATTTCTTATTTCTCGAGAGATATTGATTATTTGATATTTGAGATACTACCAAATAGACCAGAGAGTTTTTGGTTCTAGTAACTTGGCGTCTTTGAGCTCGTTGCAAACAATTACGAATTAAGATACCTTTTTGAAAAACATCTAATATTCGGAAAAGAGGCATTGTTTTCAAAAAATGGAAGATATCTTTTTCAGCTTTCTTGTACCGAAGATCAAAAATGGTAATTCTAAGTTTAGGAGACTGAGAGAATCGCGCACCTATGGCGTAAAGAAGTCACTTAAGAAGTTTCTAGAAAAAAACTGACCTTAGGCACTGTAAATTATATTTGAAAACATTAGACACCAATGAATAAAATACTTCAGGATCAGGACTCAGGACACACACTAATTTATTTAAACATTCTCAACTTTAACAATTTGGCTATTATTTATACATAAATAATTTATAATTTATAATTTGCG
>JAEQML010067439.1:0-19081 GCA_016904865.1 Pissodes strobi
ACAAGCTTATAATAAAAATAATGACTATTATACATTAGATAGCTTTATATTTGCAAATTTTATCAATAACAAGCAATTACCACCTGACTATGTAATAATTAGCCTGGACGTAGTATCTTTATACAGTAACATACCATATCAATGAATAAAAACCAGTATTATAAAACATTGGGGAAGGATAGCAGAATGCACGAATCTCCCACAAAATGAGTTTCAAGAAATCATTAAATTCGTTTTCGATTCAACTTACTGCAGGTTCGATGGAAGATACTACAAACAAATTCTTGGCACTCCAATGGGAGCCACACTCTCACCCATAGCCTCCCAATATGTGATGGATGACCTTTTAGAGGAATCCATCCCTAAACTGGGCTTCAACCTACCATTTTTTAAAAAATTTGTTGATGACATAATTACCTCGGTGCCAAAAAACAGCACAGAAGATATACTCAGAATCTTCAATAGCTACAATAACCACATCCAATTTACTATGGAATGTGAACAAAACAATAGTGTTCCATTTTTGGACACTAGGCTAATTAGAACCGAGAATAACATCATTATAACAGATTGGTACACGAAGCCCACGTACTCAGGAAGATATATAAACTTCCATTCCTATCATACTCAGAAAATGAAGATCAATCTAGTAATGGGACTGGGTCACAGAATCCGGAAGATCTGCCATCGAACACGCATTGAGGAGAATCTTAAAAAGCTCTATCACATTTTAAAGAACAACTCTTATCCTGAATGGTTTCTAAAAAAATTTCTATTCAATTCTATAAATAATCAAAATTTTCATATACAACTTGAAGAAAATGATACTGAAATTAATGGGCAGTCACCATCTCATCAAGAGAACAATAATAATCAGTACAATGCAGCTATCTCCCCAGACATCTCAGCATTTCTAACAGCGAATCAACAAAAATATTATTTCTCCATACCGTACATTAAAGAACTTACACATAAAATAGAAAAAATACTCACCCAACAAATTAATGTTAAAATCTGTGGTAAACATATTATGAAAATAGGTAATACTTTTTCCAGGCTAAAAGACTCTGATGAAGCTCTAAAAAAAGCAGAAGTAGTATATAGAATTAAATGTATTGATTGTAATAAAAATTATATAGGACAAACGTCTACTGTACTTAAAGATAGAATAACTAGACATAAAAGTGACTGCAGATTAAATAAAAGAACTAGTGCCTTATCCGAACATGTAATTGAAACTAACCACGACATAGATTACACAAATGTAGAAGTACTTGGTACTGAGAGTAACTCCACAAAAAGACAGTTCCTGGAAATGGTGGAAATCCATCTAGACAATAACAGCATCAATAAAAGAAAAGATGTGGATAATCTCAATATAATTTACTCCTACATACTAACGTGTGTAAATAATAATCATAATGCTGAGAACAGTGAAGTGAACAGTTCTAATAATATATCTTTCAGCTAGGCATTTTGTATAAATCCACACAATCTCTGAAGAAAGTCATCTTTCTCTGCATTAAATAGTGTTATATGAATAAATAATAATTAAGATTACATAAAAATGGGTACCAAACAACATAACATCAGCCTACCTGCAAGCAGCAGGATTCAAATCTTCCGCCAAATTAAGAGTCAATCTACCGCCAAATGAAGAACAGAGGGCGCCACACACACTGGTGGCAAAAGCCTTTAAATTTAAAAAAACGATGAATGTTCTTTGTCCGTATCCATTTAGTAGGTGAAAAATCTCGGCCATATATAATGCATATTAACTGCTATTCGTTATAATTTAGAAATTAAAAATGTAGGATTAATACCATGGTTTGGCTCACGTAGCGATGTTTGTTCCTGTTTTTTCATGTTGCCGTTTAATTTAACCATTGTAAACTCACTTTGCACGTAAGTATCATAATGATACATCTGTAATTAAATTTGATAAAACCTAGTTATGTAACTATAACTTCTAGAAGTGTAATACATTCTGTTCTGTAATTGTAGCCTTGAAAAAGGAAACAATAAATTTCCGAAAGCTCGGCGTATGTAGAAAAAGAGTTTCACTTCAGCCCTAGACCGTTACCCCAAGATTTAACAGTCGTTTTATCCAACAAGTCGGTCAAGACTACCCTCCCAATCTCTTTTAGGCATGGGGTTCTACCAGGACATCACTCTGCAATTTGGAGCAGAACCAGTGAAGTTATTAAAACAATGGGCAAGGTTTAACAGCAAAATGGCGTCATTAAGAAACAGGAAAATCTTTTTACTCGCATGTAGGTCACAAGGCATCCTACCAACCCACATAACAAATAATACCAAACACCTACCTCAAATGATTGAAACTACAAATGGGAGAACTGGACAGGACACATTAGCATTCTTATTAAGGTTGGATAAAAAGATTCTTAATTTTGAGATTAACACAACTTTGAAAAATATTAAGCAAGTAGAGAGGTCATTGAGAGAATTAACTCAAAAATTAAAATCAATCTTGCCGAATGAAATTCTAAATAATTTCTTCACATATCAGAACATCTCATATGAAAATGAATTCAAGAAAATCAAGAAAATTAACATTAAAAAACTAACAAATTTAAAAAATCTTGAACACAACAAACTATTAAATAGACAAGATAATTGGATCAAGGACCTCTCTAACTGTGATATTCCTGCAGATATCAAGCAATTTTTAGCACTTGGCAGTAAATTCAGCATACAACCCAGCTTATCTGACATAAATCTAAAAAAACTTCTAGCAGATATAGAAAACGTTATTTTTATGTTTCCTGAGTTCAACAGAAACATTGTAAGATCTAAAGTCACTAATGTTCTCACTAATTATATAAATGAACCATCACAAAACAATTACCTGAGATCGCTCTTCTACAAAACAAAAAAATTTCTAAAAGCACACCCTGATTTAATCATAACTAGAGCTGATAAAGGCAATGTCACAGTTATCATGAACAAAGATGACTACGTAAATATATTCTATCTGATAATAACTATTACACAGTTTTAAATAGAGATCCTACCTCAACTTTCCAACAAAAAGCTAATAAAATTGTAACAAAATTGAAAAATAAAAAACACAGGAACAAAGCAGGCAACCTACTATTTACAATCAAACCTCACCTAAATTTTATGGCTTACCTAAAATCCATAAACCAACTTTATCGTTGAGACCAATAATCTCATCAATCAATGCACCAAATAGTAAGTTGGCACAATTTGTTACAGATATACTAACACAAGCTTATAATAAAAATAATGACTATTATACATTAGATAGCTTTACATTTTCAAAGAATGTTTAAAGAACGGAACTAAGGCACAGCAGCACCCGAATGTCGAATTAGCGGCAGCTAGAATCACGGTACGGTACGTGAAATTAGGATCCATCTCTAGCCATAGGATATCTCCCTTTGGAGTGTGTGCCACTGCCATAAAAAATCATGTAAATCGTGGAAATATGTAATAAAAATAATAAATAATAAAGTAAAGCCTTAATAATTAAAGATACTCACCATCTTTTATGTTAATTCCATCTTCTCTTCGACAAGCACGAATCCACTGATTTGCTAACTCATGTTTAGGAAAATGAAAATATTTAATATTACTCCCTTTGGTGGTCCTATTATTGTTCTTACAAGTAGCCACAGCACAGTTCGGCATAATTATACTATAAGTTTTTAATTTAAATAATCCTATAACATATATATACACAAAACAAATCTAAAAATTCACTTAACTAAATAAACTATGACAGCGTCAATAGGAACATTTTTTCCCGGGTGACGTAGATGCGCGAGTGAGTCGAAAACGAGTCTAGAAATCAGCATACCGTTATATGTGTATCATATATATATATATATTTATCTATGATGTGTATCGTGCTTAAGACATTTCAAGGACGACGACTTTGAAAGAAAATTGATGCATGAACTTTTGAATTATGACTCAAAAAAGGGGTCTAAGCTAAAGTGTGATGCAGTGCCCACGCTCAATTTGCCAAAATCATAACAACCATCAAGGACCGAGCAAAAACGACAAGAAAGAGCCACCAAAAGAGGTGCCAAATATGTAGAAGGACTTATCCAATCACAAACAACAAGGTGTGTCAAAATTAAAATATATTATTTATTTATGCACTAACCCTTTAATAGGTATTTAATAATTAATGACGGTGGAGATAAACAGGTTTAAAGGACAATTTTTAAAATCTGGTGATTATTATGAGTTTATTCCAAGGTTTATTCACAAATAAATGATTGCCGGATGGACCAGTAAAGTTTAGCCCCACCATCTACAATTTTATTAATTGCTCAAACATTAATAAAGTTGCAAATTTTTGTGGATAGTATTTAATATTGATTTTGAATCATTCTCCTTATTTATTTTATTATGTATTTTGAAACAAAACTCATAGAAACAAAAAAGTCAGAGGAAAATTCAGTATTTTTTTAGTGTATTCGTATTGTAGGTACTCGGAATCAGAGGTATGATTTAAGATTAATGTTGTGGCACAGTAGGTTAATTAATTGTATGATAACATGTATGTTTAATGGCATTGGTTAATTGAGGATTTCATTACATTTGTAGCACTAACGAGCAAGAAACGGAACCTTGTACATATATAACTGTTGGCAGTGAATCTTCTCAACCAGATATTTTGTTAAGGTTAAGTGATAGACATCCGGCCAATGTATCAGTTGGGTAAGATTTGGTTACTTTCTTTTTGGAACATACGTTGTGATGATTCTATCTGTAAACGTATATCTATGAATGTATATGCAATATGTGTGCTAATAATATCTAGTTAGTTCTAATTTACTACAACTAGTTTTTGTAGTAAATTCAATAGTTCATTATTGATTTTTCATGTGTGTGAGTGTGTGATTTATTACTTAAATTATTTATTAAAATATGATGCCCTTGAACATGTAACAGGATACATATGTCATAAACTGAAGATTCCCACTGTAGAAGAGACCAGTCCATCATTTACATGGACTGATCAAGTCTACAAGGGTGCTCTGAAAAAACCTGAAAAGAATTGGTTCACAAGGTGCATGAGTTGGAAAAATTTTTCAATAACGTCAATGGCGACACAATTAAAACTAGAAAGAACTATTTAAAATTGTAATGAATCTTGCCCTAGAAATAGGTTGTGATGATAAAGTTAAATTATTATTTTTTAGGCCTAGGATGTATTTTAGAATTAAAAATCTAAATAATGAGATCAGGGACAGTGCACCTCAAAAAAAAACGGAAGTTTGCCAAAATAACAAAATAATATTTTTATTGAAAGTTATTTTCTAACTTAGGTATAAGTTTTACATCATTTTAATGCCGATTTGTTTATGATTATTTTCATTTTATACCGGTATTTTATTTGACATCTATGTTGGGATTTGGTTTTGATAACGAAATCAAACAAGAATATTTAGGTTTAACCAAGTTTTGCAGGAATCAAAATTATTTTCAATATAAAAATAACTATTACCAAAAACTTGAAGGCATGACAATGGCCAACTGTTTATCACCGTTCTTAGGTAGGTAATCTTTTCATAAGTAAATTTGAAAATGAAATCAGTCAGGAGTTCAATTATTTTCCAAGGTTATGGTACAGGTATGTAAATGACATTTTTGCGATTTTTGAGACGAAAACTTCTAATATCCAAGATTTTGTAACAAACAACAGCTGCTTCCGCACCATTAAATTTATTTATGCAGTCGAGAACAATGGTCAATAACCATTTTTGGATAGTTTAGTAATTATAAATAGTAACACACTGAAATTTAACATTTATAGAAAAACTACTGCCACTAACTGATATATTTCTAATGACTCCTTTCATGTGACCAACACAAAATGGCTAGCTTTCATCTTTTAGTACAGCGTATGGTTAACTTTCCTCTCAGCAGAGAACGATTTAATAATGAAAAGGAGACAATTAAGAATATAGCAAAAGTTAATGGTTTCAATGCTAACTTAATAAATATATTATTTTACTTCTTTCGTTAATCGGGATGAAAATACAAAATATGTCTCAATACCATATACTCCTCATTATACTCCGCTCCAAAAAGTTCTTAGGTTTAAAATTAGTATAGCAAACTCAGTTTAACATTAAGAAAGTATTAAGTAGTCCAACGACGAAATTGACATATTGGAACAAAGTGGAATTTATGAAATTGGATACATGGATTGTAACTAAAAATATGTTCGGCAAACTAGAAGATGTATATAAACGAGATTCAAAGAACACCTAACTCATTTAAAGTATGGTATAGCAGAAAAATTAAGTGTTGTCGAGCATGTTTTTGATAATGATCATAGAATAACCATTCAAAATTTAACATTAATTCATAATGTATTCATACGACAGTATGAAAGTTATTAAATGTAAGAATAGTTTAAATAGAGATAAAAGGCCTATTCCGTACAATCCATTGTATTGGTTGATTGAGCATGACCACTAGGATTCCAGGATTGGTTCTTTTATAAAATGGAGTTTCGCAGATTTTAAGTTTAGCTTTAATCATCTGATGATTAAAGCTAAACGCAACGCGTCGAATGCAAAATTATTTTTCGGTATTGTGGATAAAACTGTGTTTTAGGTCATTTGACAAGCTTAACATTATACATAGATCAAGTAGATTAGTAGATATAATGTTTATTTGTTCTATTTGTTTAATTATAATGTATATTTCTTGATACCTGTTTTAATTAAAAAAGAAAAAGTTCTATGTTATTAAAAAATATAAGCTTTTATTTCTCGTTTTATTCTGTGTAAATGTATCACTGAGAGTGGTCATGTGTGCTGTTGAATGTACTAAAAAAAATCTGATTGTAAACTCTTGACACAATCGGCTAAAGCGGAAAAATCCATATCCTAAAAAAAACATTAATAATAACGTGAATCATTCAAAGTTACCTTTAATTAATCATCCAAAACTTCATTTACTAGATTATCCATCAAAATAAAACAAACTATTCAGTTAAATCTAAAATTTGCGTATATATTGCGGTTGTTACCATTATAATTTAAAGGGCTAACTCTCTTTGTGACGTCAATGCGCAGACAGAGACGATTTTGAAACCGCTGAGTATCCTACCTTCCCTGTTATTGTATCATGGTCAAAAGCGTTCTGATGACAGCGTTGCCACATACGACAAATCTCGTCTCCCTGCGTTGAATAGACGCAAATCTAGAATTCGACCATGCGGTCCGGTGAACAGGCCTCTTTGTATACAATTTATTTACTTAATTTACCTTAATAGTAAATGAGAATGCATGAAATGCAGTTTGGGGATTCAGAAAAGATAAATCCTTTTATACTTTGACGTCCGCGCGTACGTAAGTCGCGCGTCGCCTCGGGCTGCGCATATGCATTCGGAACCGCTCCAGTGAGTGGCAAAGGTGTGCTATGTGTCACATGCTGCTCGGGGTGATCCAGTAGGGGGCCGCGTAGACTCGGCATGGTCGAGTGACGCTTTGTGGAGCCTCGCCTCGATTTGAGTTTCCCCATAATATTTATTAATAGGCGGAAATTGAAAAACAGATACCCTGTGATAACCAAAGCCGCTGACGGGTCTAATATGAATTTCTCAGGGTTCCCAATATACTCGGTAGAAGTCAGCGGGGGACTCTGGGTTAAAGCTATCTGTTTCTCTGATCTATCTCGATTCAGTTCAAGCATCAAGAGCTCATCCACACTCGGGGGATTTTGGTGCGCGGTTGCCGTCGACTGAAGGGTTCGGAAAGTCATTTTTGATTTTTTCAGATATCTACTCTCTTGGGACATGTATTAAGATATTATAACAATATTTATGTCACTATAATGTTTATATCACGGGATGCCAAGTCGTTATCCAGTCGACTACTCGTTATTTAAAAGATTTCTTAGACAACGTTCAACCCGTAAACTGATCTCACTGTCAGTCTGGGGGGAACGAAGGTGGGCCTACCAAAGTTTTCGCCGCTATCCAAGGGAAAGCAGCAGGCTGAATTCAATACAACACAAGTGGGCAATAAATTTGTCTTGGGCAAGAAATTTAGAACACCCTATAGATGTATAGGAGTTCGTGATTCTAAAAGTCACCCTGTATATTGGGACTACAAAATTAACTCAAAAGTTCAAATTAAATTAAAACAGAACGTCGGCGTACTTCCTCTCTTAGGAGGGCCGAAACGTTATTAATCAAATGCTTTGAAGAACAACGGTAAGTGGGGAAAGATTCCCAGGGGGTCTGCTAGGAGAGGATGCTTTTAAATTTATTTGACTTTTGATTCACTTTTGAGATTCGTCTTTTTGTATGTGAATGTACAAAATTTCAATTTTGACCTGAATCCTTTTAACAAGTTTTTACAGAGTGCCTAAAGAGCTTAGCAGGGGGAGAATTGTTAAAAAGTAGTAATCAGTAGTTATCTCACAAAATATCTACGACACTAACCTAATCCTATTTCCTAATCGTGGCTAAGCATTATACATGTACTAGAAGAGTCCAACGTCCAACTCTCTAATCTAGTATTTTTGCTAAACAATTGTTATTAGGATTTTTTCTCTAATTAACAGTTTTACTACCTAATGACAAGATATTTTAATTAATATCCAACACGTATTAGTGTTTTTAGTTTTTTGGGGCTTCTCACTCCGCACACTAGATTTGCAAAACGCAATTCGAAGTCTAAAGGGTCCTGCGAAGTCGCTATCCGTATGAATTTGACAAGGATCGCACTAAAACCGTCTTTTTAGCTCTTCGGGAGCTCGTCGCGAGTTTTTGGTTACGATCACTTTAAGAGGGGTAGTACAGAAGTTGCACATAGAGGGCTTTTAAAAAATCCTTGTATTTTGGGGGTGTTTGCTATATGTTGTTGTATGCCAATCCCCGGCAACTTGCCAGATGCTGCTCGGCAGTTTTCTGACAGAGGTTTTGTGTGAGTCAGAGGGGACTTTTTAGGGATTAATGTGTGATTTGTGTCTTTAGACCAAACTACTCCCCGGACACGGCTCTGAGTGCAGAGATCATGCTGGTTTTGTATGGTATACGAACTGTTGATAAATAGCCTTTGACTCTTCTGTTGAGATAGCTCCAGTCGCAACAGTGTAACATCGCTACCTCCCGTACGCACTTGGCTAACTTATGACTCTTTGAACGCGCCCTAGTTCTTTAGGTTAAGCCTTATATTATTTTTTCGGCTCCTATGCTTTTTCGCGTAGCACAGAGAGCCATGGAGAGAGCAATGCGGGGCATATCATTGAGGGACAGAGTCTCTAATGTCAGACTTCGCCGAATGTCTTGGGTTACCGATGCGATCGAACGCATAACAACGCTAAAGTGGAACTGGGCTGGACACGTGGCGAGAATGACGGACAGACGATGGACGAGGCTAATTCTGGAGTGGAGATCGCGACAGGAGGCCTTTCGGAACAGAGGTCGCCCACCAACAAGATGGACCGACGATATTAAAAGAATAGAGCCAAACTGGATAAATGCAGCACAGGATCGAGGACGTTGGATTGGACTACGGGAGGCCTATGTTCAGCAGTGGACGCAGCTAGGCTAAATGATGATGCTTTTTCGCTATTCACCCCTAGGCCGAGTAAAAGTATGGGGCAGTCAGGGGGCTCTCTAGTTCTCGAAACCGAACTAGCCGTCGACGCGCTTTACTCTCGCCCAATGTCTAACTACGATTAGTATGAAGGGCAAGAGAGGCACATAGGTGAATGGGGGCGGGTGGTACCCAAATAAGTAGGCTGACTCTAGGTGCTTGCAACTAACCTTTTTCGCGGGGTGTTGATATAGGGTGTGCACTAGAGTAGCGAAGGTCTCGGAGAATTGCTGGCACTTGGCCGCTTGACAAGGCCTCTTCAAGTACTTAACTTCTGTTATCAGAAATTTTCTTCCTTAAAATTCTTGTTCTGAAGTTCCAAAATCTCAGAAAAACTGGATAAATTTGGTAGAAGGCTGATTCGGTACCAGTTAAGAGTGCTGGCCCTACAATGCCTTTTCCTTCGCTACGGGGCTTCTTTCGCTCGTCCGTAAGCTTCTCAGAGCCCTTCGTTTTTTGAGATTGTCGAAAATGTGGCTGTCTCTAATGGCCCAAAATCTCGGAAAATCTCATAAATTCCTCAGAGATGTGGGGCTAGGGCTTAAATGGATGAATTGGTAGTCCGGTTAAGATTTTTGAGATCAACGATGGCATTTCTCGACTGGCCCAAAGTGATTTCTTGCTTCTTGCCTTTCCGGGATCTGAACTGCAACTAATTTTAATGGTAATTCTAGCGACGTGCTTCAACTTACGTCTACGTAGCAGCTTACACAATTTATCCATACTCCGGCAATAGGTTATTATTCTTGTAATATATTTTGAATGGTGAGCAGTGGAATATATTGGGGGAAACACATGCAAGCTGCTGTATATCCACTATAAATCGGCTCTTAACCCAACATTTTTGTATCATTAAACTAATATTTCAATTCACGCATGGCCCTCCGCTCGCTCCGGGGGTGCAACCAAACAATGTGATGCCTGCACAACTCTGAAGCTTTCTAATGTGGTACGGGCAACGTCTTGCGATATTACCACCAGACCAGACCATGCACAACCAATCAAAGGCGATAATTTTCGCGTGATTTAAAAGTAGGTTGGGCCATTGTTTTTCTTATAAAGACAATGGTTGGACTATCGGCCCGTTGCATTTCTCAATAACGTAGCGGATGATCTCACGATGCATAACTCAGGATGTTTTAGTACACCATATGGTGTACTAAGAAATGAAAGCTGTTGTTGTATTGTTGGCAGTGCAGTGGAAGGAGTCATTAGGAATATATCGATAAGTAGCAGTATTTTTTTCTATAAATATCAAACTAGTGTGTTATTATCATTCCTAATTACTAAAGTATTCAAGAAATAGTAGTTGGTGAGTGTTCTCAACTTCATAACTAAATTTAATGGTGTGGAAACGTCTGTTGAGTTTTGTTACACAATTATTGATATTGGCATTTTTTTTGTCGAAAATCGCAAAAATTTCAACTACAAACCTGTACTATACCCTTGGAAAATAGTCCTGACTGATATCGTTTTCAAATTTACTCATGAAAAGATTAGCTTAGAACGGCGATAAACAGTTACCCATTGCCGTGCCTTCAAGTTGTGGTTGTAGTTATTTTTATATTGAAAATAAAAAAAAATCAGAAAGCTTCAGAGTTGTAGAAATGAAGTAGGAGATAATTAAGAATATAACGAAAGTTAATGGTTTTAATACTAACTTCATAGGTAGCGTTTGTTTAGAAAGACGATTAGTGATTTCACTTCTTGCTTTAATCAAGATGAAAATACAAAATGTGCCTGGATACCATATAATCCTCAGTGTACTGGAGGACTCTAAAAAGTTTTTAAGGATGTAGATTTAAAATTAGTATACCAAACTCAGTTTAATATTAAGAAATTATTGGGTGGTTGCGACGCGCTTTCTATGTAATAAAATTATTATTTTATTTTATTTTTTTTTTTAAAGAGTAAAGGTTAAAAGATGTTCAATGCTCGTTGAAAATAACACCCGGCAAGGTCGGAATGCAAGGCCTTGTAGCAAGTTGTATAGTGATCGCGCAATTTGCTCGCTGCTCCGGAGAAAGGTTCTTTGGGCGCCACTGAGTTCGTTACGGACCAAACTGGAGATCCCCGCGTTATTCGTGGAACTTGCTGCAAAACCTCCGCTCCCCAAGGTAAATCTTGCCGGTAAGAATCGCTAAAAAAAAGATTGCCACCACCTAAACTAGTGAAACTGTAAATTGTCGATCAGTAGATTGTCGAACCAAATAAAAACGCCGCAGATAAAGTCTTTGTGAAGTCAATTGAAAAAGTTGGGACTCTTAATAATATCTAATTACTTTGTGTAGGCGCTCGGCGACAACCTGAGAACAGACGCAGACGTGCCGACATGAAATTAAGAGTCCCAACTTTTTCAATTGACTTCGTAGAGACTATACAATACTATCACTTTATTAACAAAAAATCAAAATAGGCAACGGTAAAGGCCTAAAATAGCGATAGATACAAAAAGGGTGTAAAAATAAATTGAGGAGGCTTAAATATTATTACATAAATACAGGTGCGATACCAATGATCGTAGGTGGTTTGAACCCCCCAAAAAAACTAAACTATCTAATAAAAATGAACCATAGCAATAAAAATAAATAATTCATCAGTGGTTGACCAAAACTCTATGAAGATATAAGTTAATTAAAAAAAATGAAATAGGCAGCACTCAAGCGTCTAAGAGCCCCAGCGAGAAATTGGGGAAAGTAAAAAAGAAAACTTGGGTTTGGTCTACCGCGCGGGGTCGTGATCATGTAAACCGCAAAGATAAGAAGGGTGCAATAACTTATAAAGACCAAAGGTGCTAACGTAAAAGTGACAGTTATTCCAGACACAGTATTTTAAATCTAAACACTTAGCTTTTTCACCAAAGTTCCAACATCAACCAACCCGGCTGGGTGGAAAACCCTCCGACGTCCAACACGTCTAGCCTGTAAGGTCACACCAGGTAAGCAAGTTCTGCTAAGCCAAATATACAGCAGTTCTGCCAGGTAGGCGAACCATCAAGTTTCCGCCTGGTGTAAACACTCCCAAATTCTCGCCCGGTGGAAGGACAAGCAAATTCCGGCCCGGTGGAAGGACCCTCTCTTAAACGGAGGGCGAAACTACGCGGCACAAAAAAACGCCAAGTACTACAATGACTGTATGCCAGAAAAAAGCCAATTACAAAAATCCTCGCTTGGCGAGATTTTTCCCGTATCTATACCACTAAAACTTCACGATAACAAATCGCAATGGCTAATATGGGAATCACTACGTTGTTAGCCGACAAAATCCACTGCAAATGCCTCGGCTTAAAATAAATTTTAAAAATCGACTGAACAACTGAAAGGCTTCTCTGGAAAAAAGAAACGTACCTACCAAGCCGAACAAGACGACCCTTTCGCGCCTCGACAGATCAAGTCCCCACGCAGGAAATTTCACTGCGACGTTTCTCAACGCTCCAATAAAACGTACCCCTTAGGTCACGCGGGACAGATATAAAATCGAATTCAATCTCGGAATTAGATTTCTTACTTCGAATGGAAGCATGAATAGTACCGGGGCGTACTAAAAAATTCACTTCTAGTTGGCGACTGAAACGGGATGTCACAACTCCCCCTCTCCTTCGAAAAGAGGGAAAATTTCCAAAGAGATAGTTTTCCGACGATAATGCTAAAAGTAGATGTAAAACCATTGATTATCAGGTACCGAAATCCGAACCAAAGACAACGGAAATACCGCCCTCGCCCAGAAACCCTAAGGTAACGGACAAAAGACAAACTAAAACTGAACTTAAGGGGATTAACACCCAACCCCCAATACTAAATGGAATGGGAACCTTCCATTTTCACTAAACCTAACAGAATCTAAGACCTTACAGCTAACGAAGAAACCTACACTAACGGAAGAAACCTATCATTAACGGATTCCCGAGCGGTACCTCCCGGGTGAGGGACCGAATGCTCCCGAGAGCGGGCCAGCAACGCCCCGGGAGCGATCATGACAGCTAACAACCAAAAGGTAATCAATCCAACCGATACTTCCAAGACCAAAACGAGTTAAACTGACCCTTATGGGGACAGGGAAAAAACAAACACCGCTATGGGTAGCCAGTTGAAGACTAGCGCCCAATATAAACAAGCCAAGTAAAACTTCATTAAAAACTAAACAAAAGCGGTGAATCTATAAACAGAAACAATGGGACTGAAGGTCCCTATCGTCGCAGCACTCACAGGACTTTTACCTCTACCAGTACCTCGGTGTAGGTTTATTCTTCCCATCAAGGAGCAGAGACATCAGATGATCCACATCGCGCGGAAACACGAAATCCCTACAACCCCGACTCGCCCCCCTACAGAGCGGACGGAAGCGAAACAAAACTGAGGTTATGGGGAAGCCATTAGAGACCCAAGTGTTCCATCTAACACGAGAGAGCAAGTGGTTATGTTCGCCAAGCGGATAGTCAAATCCAACAAATGATCGGGCCCGGAAGGCAACAATGTTCCATAAGGCGGCACCGACACAAGACACAATTGGGTATTCGAAATCAAGGTACAAAACAACTAGCACGAAATCGCAATAAATTCCAAGGAGTAATCGACACCGCCCTAGG
Source organism: Pissodes strobi (assembly GCA_016904865.1). Taxonomy (NCBI): domain Eukaryota; kingdom Metazoa; phylum Arthropoda; class Insecta; order Coleoptera; family Curculionidae; genus Pissodes; species Pissodes strobi. Next base: position 14,206 of record JAEQML010067439.1, read on the forward strand.
AGTAGATCCAAAATATTTTGGGAGACGACGCATGGCTCGTCTAATCCTAGGCGTGAACACGGCTTTCGGAAATCCAGTACGTCCGCGCTACAGCGGAGGCTAACCGAGCAACTCCATGGTAAGTCAAGATAAAATCGGTAAGGTCTCAAGCTGATTGATGATCCGGCGCCAACCGAAGGACCCACCGGCCAAACAACTTTGAACTTCGCAAAACAACGCAACGAAAGTCAAATCAACACAGTAAGGTAAAGGTGAACACTCTAATCCCTTAGCACAAGGAGTGTTACACCAAACGATACGAAACGAAATGGTAAAAATACCAAACGAGAAGGTCACGGTAAGGTAAAGGTGAACACTCTAATCCTCCAACAACAAGAGGTGTTACACCAAAAGAACTAATCGAAACGGTAAAAACGCTAAACGAGTGGGTCACAATTGGGTAAAATAGTCCAGTAGGGTAACAAGTCATAATCGGGAGAAGTTATACGAAACAGTACAGATACTGCTAAACGAAACGGTAAAGATACTATACGAAACGGTAAAGATACTGCTAAACGAAACGGCAAAGATACTATACGAAACGGTAAAGATACTAAACAAATAGGTACTAAATTCCGCTAAAGACAAGGTTAGAAAAAAACAATGATAACTATAACGCCAATAAATAACACACACCTGCGTTACCGGACGCACGCTGTGCGTAACTCCTCTGCTGATATTTCCGCATAGGCCGGTATTCCACGAATCGTAAGCTCCTAAATAAGCATCTCATTTTTTTTAAAGATAATTAACTTGCATATTAAAATCCCTCTTAATCTGAATAAAAAACAAAAAGCAGACACTAAAAAGAGAAAGGGGAGGTGTGAGACGCAAGAATGCTCAGTAGATGATACAAGTACACTCTCAAATATTCCGGTAACGATAAAGTCGCAAAAAAGGTCGCAAAAGTTCAATGCTAGTTACTAAAATCCAACAATAAATATAGCGTCAATAACTAACACACGCTTAAAAATATCGGAATAATCAACACTACAAAGCTATACAAAGCTAGCATCACGAGAGTACTAAAAATCGTTCTATTTGGCTCACAATCAGATTTTCCTCGTAAAAAAACAAGATAGGTTGGTGGATAATCGGAATCTGGAATTCGGTGGTAATTAATTTTAAAAAGGCGCCAAAAATTGCGACGCGCTTTCTATGTAATAAAAATATTATTATTTTTTTTAAAGAGTAAAGATTAAAAGATGTTCAATGCTCGTGGAGCTATGACGAGCTCCACCGAGATGAGTGTTAATGTACATTTACCGAATTCGACCAGATATCCTCCGTTGAAAATAACACCCGGCAAGGTCGGAATACAAGGCCTTGTAGCAAGTTGTATAGTGAGCGCGTAATTTGCCCGCTGCTCCGGAGAAAGGTTCTTTGGGCGCCACCGAGTTCGTTACGGACCAAACTGGAGATCCCCGCGTTATTCGTGGAACTTGCTGCAAAACCTCCGCTCCCCAAGATAAATCTTGCCGGTAAGAATCGCGTATAGTTTTTCTTCATGTAGAAGGTCATGAATTGCTTCCATATAAAGTTTTGATTTTTGATGGTGTTGTTTCGTTGCCTTCTTGCGATTTTATTTACAATTAATTATATTCTGGTGATTGTAAGTGCTTATTATCAACTTTTGTGATTTGGACATTTCCACAGCTGTGTGATTACCTATATTTGCAGCCTAATTTTCTCTTGCAACTTAATTATAAACCCCTGTGTGGTTAGGGTTGGTATCTTCTGTTTACTAAAATATAAGTAGATTGTAGGGCTTGAAACAACCTATACCCGGGGCATGCATTTGCATGTCAGAAGCAAAGGCGTAGCTGTGATCGTCATAGATTATTTAATACCATTTGTTGATAGCGCTTGCGCAAATGGTTGGTCAGGCCCCAAAATTACGTTGTGTTTACAGTAGTTGTTATAGAGTTTGATACACACTTCTTTCCTATTAAACTGATAATTACCTACCCTTCTAGGACCACTTTCCTGTCGTTGGATGCCAAACAACTAATCTATTTGCCACATAATTAAAATATGCGACCTCACTCGCAGGTGGATATTATTAATGTAGAAGAGAACACGTAGCGACAACATTCGTAAAGTACAGTGGACAAGTTTACCCCAGACAAAGATTGATTAGGACAAGGTGAGACAGAAAGATCTTGTTATTTCAAACACTGATATGTCAAAGCAATAAACAGACGAATAAGTAGTAAAAATTAACCTAAGATTGTCATTCTTTTTAACCGAAGATAGGTCTCACACAAAATTGCTGAAATTAAAAAAAGACAGTGTAAGAATATAATGTAGCAGTTACAATAAATGAATAAATAAATATATGATAAGTTAAGAACACAGCAAGAAATGTAACCGTAAAATTACAAATTCAATAATGAAATGAGACAGAAAAATGCAGGGACTAACCCAACTATTCCAACTAACCATGCATGTACTACCCATTTACAGAAACAGACAATAACATTAGTGATATTTGACTTTGCCGATTTTATGTCAGATATTCTGGGTTCAATAACACCCGTGTTTATAACTCATCTTTTTGGCATGCAGCCAACGGGTCAAGATGCGAGCTACGTGCTCTAGAAGGATCTGGCAGTATGGGGGATCGCAACGGGATCTGCCCAATATTTTTTCTGCGACGAGGGGAGCTCAACGGGCCCAGCCTCGTAATTTAAAGATCCTGGAGTCTCTAACGGTACAAATTTATGTTTTCGCTACGCGGGCAATAACTGATATCTCACAGGATCGAAATGCAGTCATTCTTTTCTGCGACATGGGGAGCACAACACAACGGCCCTGCCTCTTAATTTATATATCTTTTTTTTACCTGAGATGCATAGTTATCGTACATTTGCCATATAAAGCCAATCGGAATAATTTAAATATTATTCCGACACAAACTACAACACACGTCAACAATAGGTAACAATATTGCCTGAATTCGTGCAAATGGGCCGTCGTCGTCTACTATTACCCTTTTCTATTCGGATTCGGTCCTGCATTTTAACCAGTAGTGAAAACTATGCTGTGACTACGCTTATCTTATATTAATAAAAGTAAATATTATTATAAAAATGTAATATTTTTTAAGGCTGAGCATTCAATTTTATCCTTTTTACTTTGTTGTATATTTAACCTGTTATAATGGTTCTACTGCGGTGCTTTTAATTCTTGCATTGTGTTATGTATTTTAATTTGACTTGTGCAAATATTGTTTTTTTGTGAATCCAATAAAATATGCTTATTATGACTATTGTCGCACCAATAAATTATGATTATTATGCTTATCTTGGCACTAATAAATTTTGATTATTATGATTATCTTGGCATAAATAAATTATGATTATTATTATGATTATCTTAGATATACGGTATCACCCAGAGCTGAGCTCCCATATTTTGTATGGCAAGCTTTATTTAGTCTTACATATTATTCTGTCTCACCTTAATCCGATCAATTTTAACGATTTACGGTCCTCCCTGAGTCTAACCGAAATTTTACCTGCCGTTTGCAACAAGAAAATAGGATCGAGCCCTTATGTAGGTGCCCCCAGAATATAGAGTTACGTAAAATTAAGATAATGAAAGTATATTTTGCGTAATAGAATCGGTTCTCACCTGGAATAATACACATGGAGACGTTGTTTTTGTCCATTTCTCCTTCAGATTGGATTGTTGAATGACTTCGTGTGGATCGCGGCATTTTTACTTACGAACTTTATATCGTGATATTGGCTAAGTTTTGAGCTCTCAATTAATTATATTATACCTGTAGATCTATGGACAAGCCTTGTATTACCTGCATCAGCCGTTTTATGTCGTTCACGTGACACAGCACACGTCCATATTTGCAGCTAGGAGAATATCCGCGGAGTCATGGCGAATTAAGTCACTGTATATGAAATTTATGGGCCCAGTATCATTCGCCGAACGTCATCCAAGAACCATAATTTTCTCCGTGACCAAACTTTCCACAACTCTACGGACACTAGTCCCAGCTAGATTTTGAAGTACATGTACCCACAGGGCGGCCCTAGCTTCACCTGTTGTACGTCGTTCACGGGACGTCACATAGAGACATGTATAAGGTCAGAGAGATACTCGCGGAATCGCGGATCGTTAAATCACGGACTATGAAATTTGTGATCCCTGTATCATCCGCTGAGCGTCGTCCAAGGATCACAATTTTCTCTGTGATCAAACTCTCCACGATCCCGCAAGAATCTGCCAGACTTTAGTTACCTAAGCTTTGAACTCTCGATTCAGAATCTCCCACAACGCGAGCTTCGCGAGCCGCCTTTATATGTTTCTGGGCTCGCGCGCCTGTTCTGTAACCCTTATCGTGTCTCCCTTAAATGCATTTAGCTGATTTATTCATGGCAATAATTTACATTCGGATTATTTTTGTTTCTTTCCTTAATTAGGCAATGTAGAATTAAATAATAAGTAGCAAAATAATATAGGCTTAAGAAAAAATTTGAAAATCAAAAAATGTATGTAGGACAGGGCTGTGTTATTTCAAGCTTTTTGAAGTATTTAGTGGTAATAGAGCATAAAATTAATATAAATCTTAAATGAAGAGTAAAGACTGTGTGCATGTACGAAACATACTAAATGAAACACCCCTTGTATTCCATGCAGAACTTTTAATCCAAAAAGGACTTCCTAAAATAGCGTAACAGAGCGCTTTCGGCCTAAACCATCATCAGTGTTACCTGGAAAGTAAGTAAAAGAACCACCCATTAGTGGAAAGTCAGTGACTGCTGTAGAATTTTTAGGTAAAGAAAATGATAGAATTGACATTGTTATGTTAAGATTC
>JAEQML010067442.1:0-19080 GCA_016904865.1 Pissodes strobi
TCTGGCTAAATACCTAGTGTAAAGGCCAAGAAACAAACAAAAAAAAATGCCTTATATACTAGCAAATAAATACTTTCACTTATTTTATACAAAATACTATACCATGCACTATAAATGGTTGTTGTCATTTATCATGACTTTCAACTTGACTTATATTTCTACAAAATGTTCATAACTTTCAGAATACCTTTTGCTAAAAGTTAACATTCATAATATTTTTTGGTAATTTTCCATCCAAACATATTGCTCCACGTGTGGACACCTATTTTCTGTCCTAGAATTGCTTCCCTTTAAAGCTTCACATTCTAATCTATCTGCGCATGATATGAAGGCATTTTGTTTGATTCATTCTGCGTATAAGGTATGTACAGAACATCGTCCTGTTATAGATATTAGGCCAACGAGAGAGATATTCGATTGCAAAAACGGTGATTACCACTTAAAACCAAATTTAAAGATTGTAAACATAACCTACATTTTGTTCTTGACTATCCAGCTGTGTTCTTTATAATAAATTTTAATCATTTCATGCTAAATTGCAGGGAGGCTATCTGGAAAGGATATGCTACCAATTTTAAACACCCAGGGCGATTTACAATAAAACGGTCGGACCCGTCAATTTTTGATTTTAAGGGAAAATATTTTCCTGCAGTTTTCATTTCTTAAAGGTCAACCCTCGGAAGAGATACTAACCACAAAATTTTAAATTGAAGGAGGCTCAAATAACACTTTATTTCAAAGGTATTTTCATCTAGATTTTCATCCCAGAGTTTCTACTGTCTGCCCAACTAATATGGTGGTTCCCCAAAGTTAATAAAATGGTTTATTCGGTACTGAACATGACAAAAAGCTCGTCGAGTGAGTGAACCGAACCTGTATACTGACAGTAAATATATCAAATAAACGGGCCCCAGCCAATGCTGACTCAATAACATGGCCTTAGTGCTTGTCGTGTGACGTCATCCAAGTACGCCGTGCCATTTTAATCATATAATCAATAGTTAACATATTTTAAAACACACTAACTATATGACAGGCATCTTGACAAATCCCAAAAGTTTTGTTTCAGTTTTGGTTTAATAGTAGGTGTAGCATTAAATGCAGGCTCCCAACACTACACATGCGCCAAACTTCAGGATTTACGTATAATATATTTTTTATACTACTGAAGTAAATTTTATTACAGATAAAAAAAAAACTTGATAAAAAAAATATACTTTAGTAGGTGTACTGTGGGTATGCATGCTATGCAGTTTCAAATTTCATTTACTTAACATCAGGCCTAACATAGTGTGTCTAGGTAAAAATTAAACTATATATATTATGGAACACAAGCCATGAAAGTACATTAAATTTTTAAAGAAATAGGTCCCAAATTAAATATGTTTAGTTATAAAAAATATTTATGCCTGTATAGGTAGGTATATGGACTACTTGTTTAATGTATCGAGTTTGTTTTATTTTTTTTTTAATGTTTTTTAAGTGCAATAATTTTTTAAGAGTCTATTCGAAATACTTTTGAGAATCTTTTTTAAAACGTCACGTCGTTTCCATTATAATTAGCGCATCCATCAAAATTTTCTTTCTCTTCCGGGTAGCACTACAACCCTTGGTGGGTCTTGGCTGCTTTAACGATTTGCCTCCATCGGTCCCGGTCCAGCATGGCCTCCTTCCAGTCATATACCTGCATAGTTTGTAGGTCATTTCAAATTTTATCCCTTCATCTCAGTCTCGGCCGCCCCAGCGGTCGTGGATTTCCTTCCCATAATGTATTGATCAGTCGGTCGTCAGGTGCTCCTTGGACATGTCCAGCCCATCTCAGACGCTGGGATTTTATTGATTTGACTATATCCGGCTATTGGTATAAGTCCTGGACTTCTGCATCCGTCCTTATGCGATATTGCTCCGTGTTTGGATCCTTCACGGGGCCAAATATTCTTCTTAGGATCTTCTTTTGAAACCGCTTTAGTAGAAGCTCATTGTGTTTCGTAAGTCTCCAAGTCTCACAGCCATAGCAGATGATCGGTTTGATTATAGTCTGGCACACCCTCAGCTTTGACACCCTTGACATGGTTTTGGATTGCATGACGGTTCGCATAGCAACGAAAAACACCTATTACCACTGCGTATTCGTCCCTTAATCTCTTTGTTGCTGTCATTGTGTGAGCATATCGTGGCTCCAAGGTATTTAAACTGTCTGACGCATTTAAACTTATAGGTGTCCATCCTTATATTTTGACCAATTCTGTCCCTAGTTGGTTGGCGGGTGATATGCATGTATTTGATTTTGTCCTCATTGATGTTGAGGCCCATTTTCTTATATTCCTTCTCGATTTTCAGGATGCTTTCCTTGCCTCCGACAGTACGTCTTCCGACCGCGTCAATGTCGTCAGCGAAGGCCGGGATCATCTGTGGCTAGTGTGGTTAGTAAATACTTCAGTGGTGATGTTCGTCTTCTTGATAGCTATATCTAGGACTATCCTAAAGAGTAGGGGCTGCAGTCCATCTCCTTGTCTCAGTCCACTCATGACCGAAAATTCCTCTGTTATAGGGTTTCCTACTTTCACGCGACACCTGGTATTGTTTATGCATATTTTCGATAGAGTGATGATTTTCTGTGGTATACCTATACTTGCCGTGGCCATCCAGACACTGTCGTGTATAATGGTGTCTTAAGCTTGTCTGAAGTCCATAAACAGCTGGTGCATCTCTTTATTGGATTTACGGTGTTTCTCCAATAGTTGCCGGATTGTGAATATCTGGTCCACTGCTGATCTCTTTGGTCTGAATCCACACTGGTAATCTCCAATGTGCTCCTCCGCATACGGCGATATACGGCTCAATAGCACACTGGAGAGTACCTTGTATGCTGTGTTCAGTAGAGATATTCCCCTGTAGTTGATACATTTCATGCGATCTCCCTTCTTATTGATGGGGATGATAGTAGATTCGTTCCATTCGTTTGGCAAGGCCCATTTCCATATGGCTAGTACTAGTTTATGCAGCTCTTTGTGGAGTTGTATTCCTCCATATTTTAGGCATTCTGCTAGTATTGTGTCCCAACCAGGGGCTTTGTTATTTTTGAGTTTGTTGATTTCCACTATTATTTCTTGGAAGCTTGGCTCCTCTACGTCTATTTCCGCTGTCAGGTATGTTGTGGTCACTGCAGTTATGCCGTTATCTAATTTAAGAAGGTTGTTGAAATTTCATGTTTTAAGTATTTCCGATGTGTCTGTTATTAGACAACTTTTTAGGATGCTGCTGGTTATGGGTTTACACCCTTTCTTCATCTGTGATATTTCTTGGAAGTATCTCCTACTAATGTTGCTTTTGGCATTCTCCTCTAATTGCTGTAGTACTTTATTCTGGGCCGGTCTGATCTTGTTCCTTATACGTTTCCTTGCCTCCTATCTGCATATTTTAATTTCCTTTATGTTGGCGTTATTATTGTCTTGTAACATTCGCAATCTAGCTTTAATTTTTTAATTTTGGATTTGTTCGCATTCCGCATCATAACATTCTTTCTTTTTATCCTGCTTTTCTTTCGCAGAGTTTTCTTCGTGACTGCCAAAATAGTTGATTTGAGGGTGCACCAGGTTGATTCTTTGTCTTCTATTTCATGAGTGCTTTGTCGTAGTTGGTTTTCCATTTCGGTTTGGTACTTGGTTCGTATTTCAGCGTATCCAAGTGTGCTTACGTCTCATCTTGCTGTACTTGTGGCTTGCTGTTCTTTAGTTTTTATGCTCTTAATTCTCAGCTTAATAGGTAACCAAACATTGAAAATATGCGGCCTAAGTGCAGGTTCTCTACCCACTTTGGCTTTGAAGTCTCCTAGTAAGATGAGCATATCTTGTTTTGGTATAGTGCTAATCGTATCCTCTAGCTGATCATATAAGGAGTCTTTGTCAATGCCATCTCTTTCTTCTGTCAGGGCATGGGCTAATATTAGTGAATAGTTATGCCATTTTCCTTTCATCCTAAGATAGCAGATTCGTTCACTTATTGGCTTGAATAATATTATCTAATTATATTATCCGACCAACCGCTCCCTTACTGCGAAGCCTGTCCTGAATTCATGTTGCCCGTCTTTGTTGCCGATATAGAATATTACTGATTGACTGATATTAAGGCTCCCAGTGTTGGGCCACCGGATTTCCTGTAGTGCCGTGATGTCGATGTTATATTTCTCCATCTCTATGGCTCTCTTTGCTGCCCCTGGTCTAAACCAGCTACGCACATTCCAGGTTCGAATATTATTCCTCGGTCGTTGCTTGAGTCGTCTCCGGAGATCCGTCCTTTTCCGAGGCTGGTCGTTACGTTTCGTAACAATCGAAATGTTTTCGTTCAATACAATGTTCCAAAATTAAGTGAAGCATGATACATCTTATAAGTTTTTAGAAATATGTCCTCAAGATCCTCACAGATACAGCATTTATAACTTGTTCTCAACAATAAATTGCTCGTCATATACCAAGTCTTAGTATGGATTGAATTCTTTCTATGCCTCATAGAACTGTCGCATAGAAATATGATAATAATCACCTGTCATTTGCCTGCAGTTAGCATATCTATCTTCAAGAGAGTCTGTTTGAAATGTTTAATCTTTGGTAGTTTAAATGTCTAAAATTTGACAATAAACTCCCCAAAATTATCAACCTGTACGTTTTTTCGTGCTATTCAAACTCAGTTTTGCCTATTTCATGACAAATTTTTCTCATCAATAGTTTTGAGCTTTTCATCTTTAATTGGCCGTATTTTGAAATTTTTTGATAGGTAACGAGGGCAATTTAAAAAATAGATGATATACAATCTTCTTTTAGCCGTGGTTTTAGTAAATCTATTGTAAAAACTTACCAGTGTTTGTACTCTTTATTATACTAGGTTCAGGAAAATGGGCTTCACATACTTTCGTGTTATTTGTGGACTCAAAATTATCTTGGGGTATAGCTTTTAGCCATTTCTGTTAACAACTTACGTCCTTTGGAAAACCGAAAACATGGACTTTAGGCTCATTTTTATGGTTTCCTTTACAGCCAGGAATACAACACTTTTGAGGCATAATTACACCACGTATCACTTACCACAAAGCTAACCGAAAACGATAGAAACGCATTTAATTAAACATGAGCACAAACTTATAAAATGTGCTGTACACAAACGGCCGACCTGCACAAAAGCAATAAGTCTTTAAGTCCGAAATATATAGTTTTACGTATTTAAAAATACGCCAAACAATTTAAATTGTATACCTAAGTATACAACGAAATATTAGGTACCAGTTTCACGCACATAAATAGTAGAAAAATGCAAGAAAATAACACGAATGACCGATTACGACAGCCATTAAATATCAACAAATTCCCACGTTAATAGTTTGTTTTGTTTGCGCTGTTGCCGGCTCTATAAGAAAAGTACAATAGTTTCACGATAATTGGCAGGTGTAGGGAGAGTACCCACTCAAGAGGCGGTATTGGTTTGGACCAGCGGTACTGCCAATTATTGAGATCGGCAAATTATCCGGCGAGTATATGTATGATTTTAAATATGCATGTAAAAGCAAGTTGTCTCTATATATTTTATCGGTATAGATACCTAATAAACATAATGTATCTAATGCATTTGCACGCATGTATGTATTTAGAGAGATGGTAAATAATAAAACGTACTTATTTACTTGTTCCCATTTCGTATTTTTTTATTAGATTATTAAATAAATAAATTACGATATACCACCTTATAAAAAGAGGAGAGAACATCTCATGGATATATGTTTTTACAATATTGGAGAAATTGTAATGTAAGTGATACAATCTTCATATACGGACATCCCAATATTGGCTCCTATCATAGTAGCCTGGCAACGTTGCATCCAATTGGGCCTCGATTGCGATTACCCTTCTACCCGCAAGCCCCCTCCTACATCTTCGCTCCAGATACCAAAAGCTCATATGCATGACGTCACGAGCGAAAATTTTGTGAGCACTTTGTCCTTTTGTAGAGGTGTTTTTTTGCCCCAGCGTGTTTTCTGAGTGCTCAAAACTGGCAGCGTTTCATTTTCGAATGGCAGCCCAGCCCTGGCAAAAATTCTGTTTTGCTCTAGTTAAATCTACTATCGTGGCTCGTTCGATCCCTTTAGCATCATTTTAAAACTTTCCTATTAAAACCGCTTTAAGAAAGAGACACATAGTAGTAATAATATTAGCAATCGATTGTCCCATCGAATTTACGCAATAGTTTTCTATCTTCCAAAATAACTAAATTTGAGATATGTTCTCTTCTCATTTTATTTGAAATACTTTTATTGCCTTCTTTTGTAATCATTATTCGATTTTGATTTCAGGGCATTTCATAGTTATGCAAATAGGCATCCAGTTTAAAAATTATTTTACTTCTTTGGAGTGGTAGAACAAATATTTTAGCACGCTTGAAATAGTTATTTGTGTATTTAGAGCGCAACGTAACGGATTGCCGCTTGAGAAAGAATGTTACTGCGCGACGCGTAGCGGAGCGCAGTAATCTTTCGAAAACGGCAATCTTACTTTGCGCTCGAAAAACACACAGAACTTTTTCTACAGCTCCTTTTTTTAAATTAAATGCACATTTGTCTCTATACTTATTCTGAAATTTGCAAATGGCTGTCAGTTTTGACATATGCATATTCGGGCTTCGGGCATATTTAGAACAGGAGTGCCAGCAACAAACTGTAATAAACGCACGACTGTCATTTATTTATCTTCGGTTTCCATGACCATTCATAGCACACTCGACGGAAAAAGTGAGATTTTTCTTTTCCATGTTCGCGCTAGAGCGCAAAATAAGGATCCACGGCATTCGTTGATTTTGCGATTTCATTTGAATTTAGTAATTAGTTATTTTGCGCGCGGCTGTAGAAAATAGTTATTTGTTTTACTAGGCAGCAAAGTAGTAGATTGACTGCCGCGGCTGATAGTTCATAGCCGAGCATAGCGAGGCTAGGAATTCAGCTAAGGCAGTCAATCTACTTTGCTGCCGAGTTGAACATATAATTTTTTCTCCGATTGTTTATAATGATATATGTATATTGTATATTTGCAAATTATTACAATTCCCACAATCTTTTTATTTTTCCTGTAGTGATAAATTAAGACAAAATTTGATAGAAATCGCAATTGTTGGAACGGTTGGTTGCTATGTAAATGTATATGTCCATAATAATTATAGTTTGACAACTTATGTCAGACGTTTTATTCCCATGGAGACTAATCACTTTGCTGCCTAGGCAGCAAAGTACTTACTTTGCTGCCTGGACAGGAAAAGTAATACTTTGCTGATTGATATGGGTCTGCAAAATTAATATTTGCTGTCAATCGGAGAAAAACATCTTTTCAGGCACATACCTATGACTTGTCTCATTCGTGTGAAAAAATTCATTTTCAAAGCTTGTTTAAAGTATTATTTCATACTTAGGAAGTATCAATAGAAGGTGGACTTCTAAGATGCTCGATACATCAAAGATATATTTTTAATAGGGTACATCAACTATGTCTAAATTACTGAATCTTATCGAAATTTTAGAAATGTTTAAAACTTTTCGTAAACAAATTTAAAGTCTACGTGATTCCGGCACTCATGTATAAAGCATAATAGGTCCTATTATGCCTACAGAGGTATTTCCTAAAAATAAATCCGGAATTTTATCGAATTTATGCTTAATCTAAAAATATGTTTTCCTCCTCCGAACTTCACCTTGATCAGAAAAGCAATCTTAAATATTGCTAGATTCGTTGGTTCATATTTGTCCTTTAATTTCCCATTTTGTGTATTGTTTTTCATAATTGATCTCACGTAGCCATAGTTTAGCTGCAGCTTCATCAATAGTAAAGTTTTGTCGCTAAGCTACTCTTTTAGTAAATAAGTGGAATCAAAATGGGAAACAAAAGTGGCAATGTTTAAGTTTGTCTGCGAAATATTTGTAAGTAAGTCCTATGTAGCATTAAAATAAATATTGAATAATAGTAAAACGTTTTAAAGCATTTCAAATACTGTTTAAAACAGTAAATTAAAGCTGCGTAGCTGCAGAGGAGAAATTATTATTAAAACAATTCGAAGCCAGCAAAACCTCAACGAAAACAAATTCTGAAACAAAAATGTCTTGTAGCCATTAATAGGACCTATGTTCAAGGGAACACATTTTAATTTCCTGTTTTTAGTAGTTTGTAACTATAAATTACTTTTTTTAGTTTGATACTATCTATAATATTGTGTTCCATTTTGAATTAAAATGACACTTCTAGTATCATATAGACTGTTAAAATAACTTAGTATAAAAATAGGAGAGAAAGTTCTTATACATCCCTTTAATTGTAATAGTATCATTCAAGAATATATATTAAATACCTAATTACAGTTTTGGCCTTAAGGCTATTTTTTCTAAAGTAAAAATATGGTTATTGTTGTAATATCGTAGAAACATTTTTGATAAGCCGTTATTGATGGCTCATGTAGGCAGTTTTCTCGTGGAACAAATTTTAATTAAAACTGTACACTAGTTTGACAATAGCTTAATAGGCAACCAAACATTGGAAATATTTATCCAACAAGTGTGTAAAGTGACCTTTTTATGAATGGGAATATTTGTCTGCGACTACGGCTCATGCGACAATCTCATGTATAAGAAAACGGCATGCATTTATACATTCCGAATATCTATTTGGCACCTAGGGGATTTTGATAGGTCAAACCATTCAACCTCTATCCAATCAACGCGCGGGTGCGAAAATTGTATATGGAATGTAATTCGGTGCAAACTTCAGGTACGGAATATAATAACGGTTTATGGAGTAGTATGTCTTTGCGGTCCAGTGAATGGCTTTCAGCAAGCCTGGTGGCGGCAGTATTTAGGTGCTGTGCTTGTGATAGGATGTTTCGAGTTGCCTCCGGGTTCGATTCCCGTCAGTGATATGCTAAAGTTGTTTGATTGCGCCACAGAGCGAGCGAAGCGAGCGGAGGGCCATGCGTGAAGTTAACAGAACTAACTACAAACCGCTGTTTAAAGCCGCTTGTCTTTAAAAGAAGCCTCTCATCCTTTCCGAACTTCTACCATACTCTTTGAAGCCTTCGAAAAATACATACACTGCAAAACTATTTATTACATTCCGTACCTAAATATGGCACCGAATTACATTTTCGCACCCGCGTGTTGATTGAATAGAAGTTTAAATTTTGAATGGTTTGACCAAGAACAACCCTTAGGTGCCAAATGCATGTACTGAATGTATTAATGCAATATAGGGGTCACGACTCCTCTGAAGGAAATTGAACTGGGTAATTCGTGAATATAGGGGCCGAAACAATAGCCAAACCTTTACAACTGACGCGTTGATACACAATCTAACAATCGGTCAGCACAATTTTCGACTTGTGATATTTATTCTACATCACATGTGAAATTGACCAAAGAGGCTAACACCTCCTATTACATTATTATATTCCTTTTTAGTGATGGTTGCAAAAGTCTATATTTCTTTTGTACACTCAGCTACATCTGCTACAAGTCGTTATCTTGCAAACAAGATCATCTGTCCCACAATGGACATGCATCCAATGTTGGAAAACATTATTTATAGGAACCGATCTAAACCAGACGAACGCTCATTTTTAAATTCCTCGATATAGATTTGCAGCTGCCGACACTTGTGTCTGTGCTGGAGACTCGAATCATGCAAAAATAATAAAGATAGTAATCTTTCATAAATCAAAGGGCACTGAAAAAATCTCGAAAATTATCTTATTATTACTAATGCAAAGGTAAGAAAGCAAAGAAGCTATCTGAGACAGAAGATATACTTGAAAAAGTTAACTAGACATTCAAGGAAAATGCGAAGAGTTGGCAATAACAGAAAAAAAAATATCTAAGGTTTGAACCCAAGGAACGCATCACAATAAAGACATCCTGAAACTGATGTTCCGCTTGTACAAGGAACGCTATACTAGACAATAGATATAGAATGGAAGCTGAAAGAAAAGAAAAACAAGAACAAATAGACTTATTTGAATAAATAACAAAAATAATGGAAGACTACAATAAAACAGATCCAATAATGCAAAGAGGACCATTGAAGAAGTTAATGACAACACAACCCTCAAAATACTACACAAAACTCGGAACCGAAGCCATAGATTTCCTGTTAAAAATCAGTGAGGGGAAATTAAGATACATTACAATAATAAGCAAACTGGGAGCAGCCATACAGGACAGTATTTTGCCAAAGACTACCAAAATGAATAAGATTAGGGACGATGTTAAAAGAATCATTAAATTCCAACATGAGCGAAACAATGAAAAAAAAAGAAAAAAGCAATAGAACAAAATAGTGAAAATCAAGTAAATTGAAGGGGACGACCGATAAAGAAGTAAGTAGTGCACTTACTACCACTGCAAACTGGAAAGTACTGGGCATTAACGGAATTCCCAATTTCTGGCTCAAAAAAAAACTGAAGGCAACAAGCATAAGACAAGTGTACAACGAAATAATTAAGGAAGATCAAACCATTCCAGCATGGCTGACTAAAGGGAAATCACATCTGATCCCAAAAAACCAAGAAACTGAAGATGCTAAAAACTACAGACCAATCACCTATTAGAACAACATATACAAAGTCCTGATTAAAATCATATCTGAAAGAATACACGACCATCTTTCAAAATGCAATATATTACCAACAGAACAAAGAGCGTGCAAGGATCACTTATAAACAAGTAAAATGATGTATAAGTACTGCAATGAAACCTATAAAAGCCAGCCTGGATAAATTAGAGAAAAGCCTTCGATAATGTACCACACAGCTGGCTCCTAGAAACACTGAATATCTATCTTGACATTTATTAATAAATCTATGACTATGAACAACGGGCTTTGATCTTACAATGGAAACCGCTACTCTGACAATCAAAGACCTCCAAATCAAAAACGGTAATTACCAGGGTGATTCACTATCACCACTACTGTTTTGTACGACGCTGTTCCCACTCAGCTCTATGTAAAACAACACAAAATCTGAAGATCACTGCAAAAATGAAGTGCACAATCATACGTCGATGACCTTAAACTAATTGCGAAAACCGATGAAGAACTAACCGAGCAAGTCACGTTGGTAAAATAATTTAGCGATGACATCAAAATGGAATTGGCCAGAATAAATGTGCAGAGGCTACCTTTATTAAGAAAAACATCTAAATCAACTATGCCACAACTATCAAAGCATTAGAACAACTTGATGCGTACAAATATCTAAGGATAGACGAGCACGATGGAATGCAGCACAAAAAAATGACCATGTTAAAAATGGAATACTACCGAAAGATTAAGGGGATCCTAAAAAGTAAACTTAACACTAAGAACAAAACTTCCACCATTTAATCTTTAGCCGTAGCAGGATGACTGATACAGCTTCGGCATAACTAAATGGATACAGGCGGATGAGAAAGCTAGATCGCCAAACCCGCAAATTGCTCACAATGCATGGAACACTTCACTCAAGAATTGACACTGACAGGCTTTACATCTTAAGAATAGAGGTAGGTAGGGAACTACCAAGCCTAGAACCCAGCTACATCATCGCCAAAGAAGGAATCGCCAACTACCTAAAACTGAAACAAAAAGATAAATACTTGGGTATGGTATACAGATAGATGCAAAAACAACTTAAAAAAAACTATAAACAAAGGAACCAACATGCAAGTATAGAATACACTGAGCCATGCGAACCTGGAACTGAAAGCGTAAAAATAATTAAGGAGCGCATAAGACAGAGAGGAAAACAGAACAAATAACAGCATGGAAAGACAAAGCAATGCACCGTCAAATAGCTACATAAATAGAGATATATCATGGGCGTGGTTAACAGATGCAAACCTGGAAGTCGAAACTGAGGAACTAATCCAAAATCATGAAAACTGGCAATGACCCAAAATGCAAAGTGTTTTGATCATACAGTGAGACTATTCGTCATGTTTTATCGACTTGTCCTGTCCTGGCCAAGAAGGCTTATCTAGAGCGACCTATCACAGTAGCAAAACGACTGCACTGAAACACGTGCAAAGAATATAACGTAAAAGCTGATGACAAGGGGTACCAACACACCCCAGACTGAATGGTGGGGACACCAGAAATAACACTTATCTGGGATATGCAAGTATAGTCGCACAGACAGATCCCAGCAAACAAGCCAGACTTGATCCTACAAGATAAAAAAAAATTGAGGAAATAGCTTCTGATAGAAGCTGCCATACCATCAGATTACAACATTACCCTGAAAGAAGCAGAAATATATCTCAAATATAAAGACCTACCCACAAATTGAAAGACAAAGGATGTGGAACATGAAAACTAAGACCATCCTAATAGTGATGAGAGCAACTGGCCTATATCGATTGCCACCTATAGAGTAAAAAAACGAATCCTCGGAAAGCACAATCTCCTGAGTATGCACAAAGCAATGGTGTTGAGCACTGCACATAATTGTGCAAAAAGTACTGCAACAAAGAAAAGTAATGTCAGCAGATCTCCAAGAAACACCCTAGGTGCGCGGAGGGAACATGTGCCAAGTGAAAATTATAATAATAATATTAATAATAATAATGATACAAAAAAAGAAAATCAACATCTAAATTTATGGGGAAAAAGTATAACGTAAGCCACAACGGGGGCCAAATCACACGGAATGACTTATTACCGGCGATAATAAAAGTCTGGCCAAGAAACAAATATGCACACCATTAACTATAAATAAATGCAGAAGCTACGTGGGGTTAAGATAAGCATGTACTAGCTGAAAAAAATGGGCACTCGGTGATTTATTGGTTCCCTGGAACATACTTTTCGACGCCTGCAGTAGTATTACCTTAAACATTCCCTTTTGTGATGGGCTTAAAATGTAAGCGTGTAACCTGCTCTTCGTAATGTGATAATATACTACTCCAAATTCAACGTTTTAAAAATAATCGTATTACTGCTGAGCGTAATAAACCAAAAGTTTTGTAGCAAATGATGTCTACTAAATCTACCGCAAAATTTTGTTATGCATTTACACAGGTCTAAATATTTCTTTCTTGCTTCATGAATGCTGAAAAATGTAAGAAATGTTCTTTTGAAAGTCGGCTCGTATATAAATAACATCTTATTCCTCGAAATAAAATGATATGTTTAGGTTCTTATGACGCCCTAAAAAGATATTACGACAATAACCAAATCAAACTAGTAATTGTCTTTTTAATTAGAAAAAAATAGCGTTTTACCACGACTGTTTTTTTTTATCAGTACTTTCCACTTAATTTTGAACTATCTGTTCCTTTATGAGCTTCATATTCCGTTTCTTGTCTGGAAAGTGAAAACTGTATAACTCACCAACACTATTTACCTTCACTACATCTTACCAATGAAAAAATTTTATATTTTTAGTATTCCTATTAAAACAGTGAATTAGCAGTTCTTCAATCTTCATTAAACTGAAATTATGATCAATTGATATTCAAATGTTGGAGTTTTTATATGGTAGGTAGATTGTGCCGGTGGGATGTATAGATATGGATTATATAAATCTACACCCATTGTTGATAAGATGTAAAATGTATTGTATATAACTAAAAGCAATATATAAAAGACTCCCTAGTATTATATATGTAATAAAAAGTTAGTATGTTTTCAAATATAGGCAGATATAGTTTCTGTCTTTATTTGCTTTCTGTCTGATTTCTGTGATAATGATGTTACTGTCTAGAAATATATGTTATGTAAATTATTATGTATATAATAGATTACTTAATTGAAAAGTTATGTAAGGTCTTCCTTTATTATGGTTTCCATATAGGCAACATATAACGGTATATATAAACCATTATTGTTAAGACACTTTTAATAGACTCAAATATTGAGTATTGTTATACTGCCGAGGAAAGTTAATCGATGTAAATATTTATATTTTTGCTCAATCGTGATTTGAGTTATGTTAATTTAAATGTTTATAATTTGATAAACATATTTCAAAAAATGTCTCATCAAATGTTTAATTTATATTATTGTAGTGAAAGGGTGTAATATCGTTAGATGTTCCTACTGCAAATGCAGAGAGAGTTTGTGCAATAACCGCTTATAACATTTCTGAAAATGTCATGAATGTATGTTTTATACCATCTTAGACAAGAACTACAGCACCAAAAACCCAGTACTTAAAGATAATCTATAGGTACTTACATGTTTTATAAATTTAAACTATATTAAAATTAAATATTGCATAAAATTGCAAATTGAATGAAATAAATATTTTTACATGTAGCTTAGTCTGAAATAACTAACTCTACTCAGTCAAAATAAAATTGATTGATATATTCTTTTGGCATTCGCAAGGATCATTCTACTGATGTAATTCAGTGATGGAAAAAAATTGCAATTTTTATTCGGACGGCAATTATAGAGGTGTCTTAATGAAACACAGTAAACCCAACTGTGTTCAGTGAAAATTGTCAGCCGCTGCGTTCCGTGAATTCAAATTTTTAGCGCATTGATTAACAGGTTGACTAGCCCGTGACACACCTTTGGTTCACAACTTTGAATTTCTAGAGTCCATGAACCATATATAGGGTCACGCGATACAAAGATTTAAATGTGGCGTATCTCTCTTGGACTTACGGACTATACGGCGAGCTATTATTATAGGAAATTTTAAGTAAAGGCTAGTTCTGTATACTACATTATTGTGACTCATATTTGGGTCTCAGGACATAACAAGAATAAATAATGCATGATAAAACTTTTCTGATATCAATTTTTTTATGTCTTTTTTTGTAAAAAAATAGCAATTAAAACACTAAAATATGTCATCCAAAAAGGTAAGTATTTAGAAAAACTAGTCAAGAAAGCAAACATGAATAACATTTTATAACAAAAATAAGCAAAAAAAATAACACCGAAAATAGTAATACAAAATGCACACACTAGTTAAGAACGTTTAAGAAACATGCTAAATAAAGTGGTTTGTTAGATAATTTGCAATAAGTATCGAATTTCTTAGCTATCTTTGCTGCTTCAGCTCTGGCGTACATCTCTATCTTTTTGTACCTCCATTAGCATCCATATTTATTTGTGGATTTTCTTCCTAAGTCGAAACTACTGTAAATAATAACTTATCAATGATTGCCTCTGTCAATTATATTAATTGCCTCTTACGATCTGGTCTTAACTCGCTGCAAATAGGGTAGCTGCAACTCTAAATATAACTTCATATGCAATTTTTTTATGCCAATCGAGTTATTTTCTGACAGGTGAATAGTAGGCACTCAACTAATCCAATACGCCAATGCCTTTCCTAGCAAAATTGTAATATAGAATCACCCGTGGTTTCCTTTTTCTGTTCCATCTTTTCTCCGTTTTTCATGGCATGGCATGTATTTAACATTAGTACATCCCTTTTATCATGCCATTTTAAAACAGTAATAAAATATTTCTGTCTTGCAATAGCTTCTCCTATAGCTTCTCCTGGTGCTAGGTCTGCTTAAAGAATATCTTGAGGAATTTCAGTTATGTTACGTCGAATTGCACCGCAGAGATTAATTTATCGTTCATATAACGGAGAAATGCTTATGTACTAATTATCGATAACTAACAATTCAATTAAAGCAATTACCACACTCCCAGGATGATCTAACTTAGGTAATTTTATACTTTTTCCCATGTACAGGGTGTCCCATTTTCGATGATATTACGGGGTATCTCAGTTATGAGTAAAGATAGAGAGTTGCGGTTTTCGCAATACTGTGCTACTTTTTTGTGAAAAGAACGATGGTATAAGCAAAATTTTTATAGCCCGCTTCGTTTCTGAGATACAGGGCGAAATTGAAAATAATGCATTTTGGGACCCCCCTCGGATCTCCGTTATCCTTTAACATATCGCAAAGCTAAAAACTGGCTCTTATATAGTTTTTTACGTAGAACCCAGTGGCGTAGTCAGATTTTTGCTGTGAGCTGTCAATTTTTAGCTATAAATCAAACGTATGTTTTTTTAAATGGAACACCCCGTATATTTTTCTTTCGTTTGAATGGAAATTTTATGAGCTTTTCAAAAATATATAATACATGATATGTATTTTAAATAATAAGCTTAAAATTCATAATTTAACAAAATGTATCTCTAGTATAAGCATTATCTTTTAAACACCGTATAAGTATTAATAGGCAGAGATTAACAGAGCAATGGAATGGTAATTTTTTTATTGGCAAGACCTGTCAGTGGCAAAATTTATATTTTCTGTGTAATATTGTATTTTTTCGATGGTTGAAAACGAAAATTATCAATATTTTGAAAAATATGACATGTTAGTCTGCTTTATACAGAGCAATGAAAACTCCCGTAAAGCTTCTCAACTATTATTCAATATGTTTGTTTGAATATTTATTTACCTTTTGACTTATTTCGGTTTATATTTTATTAAAGTATCATTTTAATTTATGGATATTCTGAAAAAAAGACAACCTGGTCATTTAATGTTTTCCGGACTAAAGGGAACATGGAACGTTTATCCGGCCCCTACCAAAAACGTATAATAAGGAAAATCGCAGTAAGGGCGGAGGCAACGTTCCTTGTTCTACCAATTTTTTTCTTTATTCCGGAAAACATTAAAAGATCAGGATGCCTTCTTTCGGAATATCTATAAATTAAAATGATACTTAAAAAATAAACCCAAATAAGTCAAAAGGTAAATAAATATTCAAACAAACTTATTGGAATATAGCTGAGAAGCTTCACGGAAGTTTTCATTGCTCTGTATAAAGCAAACTAACATGTCATATTTTTCAAAATATTGATAATTTTCATTTTGAGCCATCATAAAAAATTCAATATTACACAGAAAATATAAATTTTGCCACTGAAAGGTCTGGCCAATAAAAAATTACAATGCCATTGTTCTTAATAGTCTCTGTCTGCTAATACTTATACCGTTGTTTAAAAGACAATGCTTATACTATACTCATCAAGAGTGTTGTATAGAGACACATTTTGGGAAATTATGGATTTTAGGCTTATTATTTAAAATACATATCATGTATTATATATTTTTATAAAGCTTATAAAATTTCCAGTCAGACGAAAGAAAAAATATACAGGGTGTTACATTAAAAAAAAATACAAGAGTGTCGTAACGAGACATATTTTGTGAAATTATGAATTTTAGGCTTATTATTTAAAATACATATAATGTGTTATATATTTTTATAAAGCTTATAACATTTCCAATCAAACGAAAGAAAAGTATACAGGGTGTTCCATTTAAAAAAACATAAGTTTGATTTATAGCTAAAAATTGACAGCTCACAGCAAAAATCTGATCACGCCACTGGATTCTACGTCAAAAACTGTATAAAAGCAATTTTTTAGCTTTGCGATATGTTAAAGGATAACGGAGATACGAGAGGGGTCTCAAAATGCATTATTTTCAATTTCGCCCTGTATCTCAGAAACGAAGCGGGCTATGAAAATTTTGTTTATACCATCGTTCTTTTCACAAAAAAGTAGCACAGTAATGCGAAAACCGCAACTCTCTATCTTTACTCGTAAGTGAGATACCCCGTAATATCATCGAAAATGGGACACCCTGTACACTGTTAGGTTCTAGAAAAATTCATGTGTTGAACATAATTTATATAATTCTATTCCATACTTTTGTAGGCTTTAGTGTTTCGGCAATATGAGTTATTTTGCAACCAGTAAGCGTCCCCTAAATGGCAACATGCACTCATCAGTTACTACTGTATGACCAGGCAAATACGAATCTTGAATATTGTCGAGAATGATATCCAATAGTGGTTGAATTTTATAGGTTCTGTCAGATACTTCTCTATCAGTCGTATTATCAACAAAATGCCATATATTGAACAGTAAGGCAAAACGGTTATAACTGATACCAATTTAATGAAAAATTTTGTGATAATAAGTTTTGTCTTTTTTCCAATAGAGTTCAATAGTTGGAAAAGGAATTAAACCAGAAAGCATAATAATTCCTAAGAACTGTAGTATTTTTTTGGACTTCGTATTTTTCCACCGGACAACTTAACCGTGTTAAAGCTACACCAGAAAACTCTTGCTTAGCGTACCTGTTGGTTTCGTCCACCATCATGTTTATTACATCAGCTGTTATCATTATACAAAATATATTTCGTAATATCCATCCCTATAATATACTATATGGATGGATTTCACCAGAATCGGTATTTATATATAATTGCAGGCCGGAATTTCCTTTGAAAAAAAATCGTTGAAATTGAAGTATACAGGAATACCACATTTCTTGGTTAACTTCTTTATCTTGGCCATTATGATATCATCTACAATACCCTCATGTTGATTTTGAAAGCCTCCAACTGATTCTCCAGATGTGGAACTGCTATCGTCTAACTCATAATTTAGGTTCCGTATGCTATCGTCAGATTCATAAGAGTCTTCGTTAGAGTATTCATCGTATTCTATATCTGATAAGTTTTCGGCAATATTCACTAATTCATTAACGGACTGACCGCGTCGCAAACTAGGCGCTATTTTAGCTATCAGCTAAACAAAACGAGATCACACTACTCGAACTGATGCTCTCAGGATTGCAATAGTGGGGATACATAGTGATGCATGCCATTAAGCGTGAAACATATATGGCTCACGAGACTTAACTAATATTTTCTACTATGCTGGACGTCCGTTACCCATACTTGTCTCAAGTTTCCCTAAAACCACCAAAAAAGTCAGTATATACAGGGTGTGTATTTAGTCTGGAAACGGTCCAATATCTCAGATAGTTTTGATTCGCCTTGTATGAAATTTAGTATACCAGGGTAAATCAACATTCTGAATTTGCTGGTAATAAAGGCGACGTTGCAAGATGTTTAATTTCATAAGAAATCAAAGCTTACTTTGAAATTTCAAATAAGCACCCTATTTTTTTACTACATTTTCGCATTCTCTTTAAAATTCTACACATTTTTATGTAGCATACCCTATACCTAAATTTGACGTATATGAAGATATTGAAGTCAGAAAATTGACATTTTTGAAAATTAT
>JAEQML010067443.1:0-19080 GCA_016904865.1 Pissodes strobi
TTAAAATAGAGATGGGCGGGTCCACTAAATTAGTCGATTCAAATCAGAATACCATGAATTCGATTACAGCTGCTTATTTGATATATTTCATATCTAAGATTTCCAAAACAAAAATGATCTACTATAATAGTGAACGCAATTTTCCTTAATTTGTCACGACAATGTGCCCGAAACATAAAAATGTTTATCTGAACCAAATGTAGATATGTTCTTGACATCTTGCCAAAGTTGATTCAAAGCTTAAAGGGGTGCACGAGCTTTTACAGTTTTAATTGCATTTGAACGAATGAATGAATTAATGAATGATCTAGGGAGGTGTTAATGCACTGCAATCTGTACAGATCTATTGTGTCTCCCTTTCATGGCGCTTCCGTTGATGTGATTCTCAATCAGAGTACCTCATCCAGCTTCCAGATAAAAGCTAGTGGTATGGATGGTTCTATGGATGAAAGTTCCTCCTTTTTCGACGATGTAGCACCCGAAGCAGGCCATTCGCCTGTTCGCGACCGCCTCGTACTCCGTGAGAACGTGTTCCGTGCTCCCCCTCCTCACAGAACCGGCAACTGTCTTCATTTTCAATTTTCATTCTCTCCAAGTGCCTTCTTAGCCGGCTATGCGCCGTCAGAAAGCCAGTGAGGATGCGGAGATTGTGCTTACTCAGTGTTATAAAGCGTTTTGATCTTCCTGGATGAGGGGCCCTAGACTGATCTATTTGGTTCGCTATTATTTCCTGAATTCTTCGTTTTAGGTATGCGGTCCTAAAAGCAGAGTTTGTGCTCCTACTTTTGCCAATTGGTCTGCTTTTTCGTTGCCTTCTATCCCAGCGTGTCCTGGTATCCATTGAAGGGATGATTTGTTATTCTTGCCAAGTTCATTTATCCTATCAAGGCATTCCCATACCATTCTGGAGCTGATTGTCGTTGAGCTCAGCGCTTTGATGGCTAATTGACTGTCTGATACGGTGACAATCTCTTTCTTACTATAGCCTCTGTCGAGGTTCAACTGCGCATATCTTCCTATAGCGTTCATTTCCGCCTGGAATATGTCCGGGTGTTTTCCCATTGCTTCGGAGAATTCGGTCCCTGGCTGAAATACCCCGGCTCCGGTCCGCTGTTCAGTTCTCCTGCCGTCCGTATTATATTTTATGGCGCTTTGCTGCGATGTGAGAATGCAAGTGATGTTCTTTTTCATTCTTCCCTACTTCATATCACGACCGTGAAGTATTTTTCAAAATTATCCATGAGGAGCCCAAGAAGCGGTATATGCGTTGTCAAGGATGTTAACTGACTCTATTTAAGCACCCGCTCCCTCTTTTGTGATTCTAGGCATTGCTTGTCTCGCTGCTCCCTCTACAATAATGTGTAGAGGTGCGAGGCCCACGATTGCCTCAATTGCTGCTGTTGGACAACTTTTCACAGGATTTCTGGTTTACATCCCCAGGATTTGCCTGCAATGCTGCGGCACACCATGAAGGCCCTCGTAGCCTTATTTACAACTCCTTCAATGTGTTTATTCCATTTGAGTTTGCAGTCCAGCGTTATGTCGTTTATTTCCAGCCCCACTGTTTGGCACATTCTTCCGTTGCTTTGAGTCCAGCTTGAATGAGTTCACATAATGTACCATCAAACGTTCCTCTTGCTGTGATGACAATATCATCGGCATACCCAACACAATGTAGGCAGAGGTCTGTCAGTATTTCCAGAGAATCTACATTAGTGGCATACTTTGATTACTTTGCCCTGTCGCGTACCTCGAGTGGTGCTCACTTCAATAGTCTGAATGCCTACTGCAGTTTCAGCTATCCTCCTGGCAAGCATCTCACACATCTATCGAGAACTTTTGTCGTTCACTCCCCTTCTCGTTAGTGCCTTCTTTACAGCCAGGGGGGATGTATTATCGAAGGGTCTCGCAATATCTAGGAAGGCGCAGAGAGCGATTTATTTCTCATTTAGTGATTCTTGTATCATGCTGGTAAGTTGGAACAATGCGGTCTCTGTGAACCTGCCCATTCTGTATGCATGCTGGCTTGCATTCAACGGCCGCGTAGGTAAGGAAGTTGATCTGATCTAATTGTCTACTGCCTCTTCCATTGTCTTGAGTAAAAATGACGTGATTGGTCTGAAGGATTTTGGGTCTGTCCCATCCTTCTTTCCTATCCTAGGGATGAAGGTGACTTTCGTCCTTCTCCATGCTTTTGTTATGTATCCCACTGCCATACTACTTTTGGTGATATCTACAAAGAGTGGCAAAATTTCTCTTTTTTTTTCCTTTGTAAGACGGCTGGAAATAGTTCATCCACCTTTCGCGATTTGAGTGATTCAAATATATTCAATGCTCATTCAGGTCGCCGAGCAGTGAGTACCTACCGTCTTTGCGATTACACAGTCATCCCTAGTGGGTAGCCTTGGGCTAGAATCTTCTTCACTTAAGTTTCTTGGTTGACTACCTGGGAAGTGTTGGCTGAGGAGGAGGAGCGCTTTCTCATTCTCTCCTTCTGTGTAGGTGCCATCCACGGTTTCAGGGCCACTGACGAGCTTGTTCCCTCTTTTGCCATGGCCTTTTGTAGTCTCGCCGCAACTGGAGTAGAGGCGATGTTTTCGCAGAAGGCTCTAGAGTAGTTCTTTTTGGCCTTTTTGATTTCCTTGTTGGTTGTAGTTTGTATGAACCTCTGTGTAGCCTTGCCACTCTCCAAACCTTCTTGCTCTGTTGAACAGACAACGAGCCCGGGTTCGGAGGCATGTCAGGTTATCGTTCCACCATGGGGCCCCGTTTGAGCGTCTTTTTATGTCAGCTCGGCAGCTATATTACTGCCTTGTTGACGCTCTCTACGTTCCTTTCCAGTTGTAGCTGAGGCCCTATTCTGCCCGGATTGATATCTTTGAGGCTTACATCAAGATTGACTTTATATAGTTCCCAAACTTTTCTTCTTGAATTTCTCTTGCGTTATTCATTGCTTTAGAAACATCAGTATAAATAAAGTCTTTCTGCATTTTGGATAATATAAAATATTCGAACAACTCCAAGTTGGATTGGCTAAACCTTCCCATGGAAAAGTTTAACTGTTCCAGGTTTGGAATCTCTAGCACGCAGCTCTTTAATTCTCAATAAATTAAAGTTGGGATTGAGGGAGCTTAAGTTCCAAAAATCGGACAAATAACCTTGCCTAAGAAACAACTTAGATATTTTAAGATGGCAGACAAAGAGTACAAACACACTCCCTACGAAAAATTCTGGATGGACAGTCAGCTTCAGTGGAAGGCTTTCAAGAGCATCAAAATGTGTCCCTCCCATGAAAAGCAGTACTCGTGAATGTTTAAATTACTTATTTGATTGTAACTGTAGAACAGGAGGAGGCAGATAAATCAGTCACTTCTCCTTTGTTTCCAATCCTCTTTTATATTGTCAACTAACATAAAATCATACAGTGGAAAGTTTGAACTTAACCTTGAATCGCAATTATACATTGTTGTTAATTAAAATATAAACTGTTATGATTAACCTTGCTGACAATTCAAAACAATACTCGAATTAGAGGTCAGAGTTTGGTATAAAAAGCTGGGCAGCAGCCCATACCGACAGACTTTGATCTTCAGTGCGAATTACCGAAAGGGAAAAGCCCCTCTGGTAGATCAAATCTCTCACTTTTAAAAAAGACCTATCAGTGCGAATTACCGAAAGGGAAAAGCCCCTCTGGTAGATCGAAGCTCTCACTTTAAAAAAAGACCTATCAGTGTGAATTACCGAAAGGGAAGAGCCCCTCTGGTAGATCAAAGCTCTCACTTTTAAAAAAGACCTATCAGTGCGAATTACCGAGAGGGAAAAGCCACTCTGATCAGGCACGCCTTAAAAGTGAATCAGTGAAAATTAATAACGCCATAAGGCAAAGTGCTATCTAAATTAACTACATATAAAAAAGTAAACTACGTAACCAAAACTTTCATCCACCAAATAATTAATACGCGCTTCTGGCGGCCTTTCTTTTTACTATCCGTCAGTATATAATTGTGACAAGTGGTGGAGGAAGCCGTTTTCATCCCCGTACATAGGACACAGGACCAAGGACTCGTCGAGGAGATACGCTTTTTCCAGATAGACCCCTGATCCAGCTAAAAATAACATTTTGCATCATTCCAAGCCGTCTAACATACTTCTAAGACAGTTTAGGCCATAAAAAGAGTAAGTAAAATTAGTCCATGCATAGAATGGGCCAATGAACGAGCACATCACCATGCAATAATCAGAAAGAAGATAGAGAAGTCAATAATGAAAATGAAGCAAAGAAATTTCAGTTAATTATGCGAGAGGCAAAAGACGCAATGGCAATATATAAGAAAGAGTAGTGCCATTATGGACAAATAAAGGGCGTACAGTCAGAAGAACAACCACTAGCAATTTTTGGTCAAAAAAGTTACGTAAAATAAAAATTTTAAACACGCGTAACAATCACAAATACCTTAGATAATAGAGAAAATAACACTTAGTCGGAGGAACAAGCAAATAGAAAAGGAGTAGAAGAAAGAAGAAGTTTTTAAGAAGTAGGTAATATGGAAATAAAGGAAAAATTAAGAAATTAGTATATACAGGGCATATAAAGAATTTTGAACCCCACTGTCTCAGATAAATACCGTACAGGGAAAATCATAAGTCAGACACTTGAAAAGCAAAATATACGAGATGGAATTAGAGTTTCATAAAAAGTATATATAAACATAAAGACAATATACGAGGAAAGATTAAACCAGTGTATTAAAGATGGATATCGTCAAATATAGGGAAAGTTATACAATACTATTATCTAAGGTAACACTGTCACAGAAACTAAGTAAATACAAAAAAAAATGAAAATTAAGTAAAAAGTAACCAGAAACTAAGTAAATGCAATGAAACCAGAAACTAAGTAAGAAGTAACCAAAAACTAAGCAAATACAAAGAAGAATAAGAAGATACCAGAAACTTAGTAACTAAGAAGAGGATTCAGAGGACACAGCGGACGTTAGTACAGAGGATACGGAAGATACGGATCTACAATTAGTTATACAAGAGGCTGAAAAAGAAAAACGTGAGAAAGATAAGGGGCAACAAAACAGTAATAAAATTGAGAATAATGAAAGTATAAACAAAAATGAGGGCGAGGACTTCGAAAGAGGATTATTAGCAATTTTGGAGAAAGACAATAATAAAATTGAGAGTAGTGAAGCTATGGACGAGAAAGAAAACGAGGACTTCGAAGGAAGACTGTTAGCGATTTTAGGGAAAAAATAATGGCAGTGCCCAAAATATCTACAAACCCAGGTGTCAATGATAAATACCGTAGATAGTAGGGAAAATCATAATAAGACACTTAGGAGTGAGAAAAAAGTAGCATAGAGCATATAGACAAATATAAGATACATTTAAAATGGTAACAATATGTACGTAAAGTAGAAAATAGAGTACATAGATATTGTATGTACTTAGAGTAGAAAATAAAGCACATAGAAAAATCTTAGAGGCACTTAGAGAAGCAAACAGAGTTATATTAGAAAGACGGAACAAGAATTTGGAATGCAAGTGTTATTGACAACTATCTAAGATAATAGAGAAAGTCATAATAAAAACATGAAGGCGTCCAAATAGATGATATAGAAAGTTAATATAGAGAAAAATGAATCTAGAAACGGTTATTTAATATATGTGAATAATAAAGTATAAATGGAGAAATGAAACTTTAGTAAAGTTATAATGAGAACGCAATTGTTTTCGATTAACACCGTACAGGGAAAGTCATAGAGAGACATGTGAGCGTTTCAAGTGAGGAGAAACTAGGAGAAATAAGTAAAAAGAAGTTTAATGGGAAACTAGGTAAAATACGAGCTAATGAGAAAACATATAGGCATAGGCTATATGTAAAATAGACTTAGGTAGCATTAAATGTTTAGAATATGAACATAGAAACTAACTGATAGATTAAGAAATATACTAGTAAAAATGGGATATAAATAGTGTGAAACAATGCATACATAAACGCCTAATACATATAGGATATGAGATATAAATATATGGCAAACAGTAATATATATGGAGATAATACATAATAAAATAATAAAAAATTCTACACAAGCGCAACAGGTTTCGGAGCCTCGAACGCTATGTGTTAGAGAATAAAGGCAGGCAGCGTCACGATGACCAGAGAAAAAAGGGGGACCTAGAAAGAAAAAAATGTTGTAAAATAATGCAGTGAAAGAAATAAAGGCAGGACACACAAAATGTGCATATAGTAAAATTAGGACCCAAATAGGGGACAATTAAAAAGTATAATAATATAATAATAATGGGAAAATAGAAATATACACGAGGAGGAAATACTCGTCTTAAATTCAATTTCTTGGAGATCTTACACTTCAGCTAGAGACAAGACGAAATGTCTAGATAAAGAAAAAAAACGAATGCAAAATTTTAAAAATATATGGACGAAGAATAATCAACAGCATTATATATAAATGAAAATAAATAATTTAATTATGAGATAACTCAGCTAAAGGAGCCTGCAAGTTCCGTATACCACAAAACCATTTCACGAGGACTCAGTGAAGGACCTGATAGCTTACCGCGCGATAAGACGTCATCGCCGGTCACTAATGGTCAGCACTGAGACTGGGGATGATAAATTCATCATAAACGCATCCTGAAGAGGGCATGGAAATAGTCTGTATGGAAGCGGCCACTTCCATACAGAGCAACACGTCAACTCCAGGAGCACTAAAGATATTCATCCCATGTCATTGTATCAACCACACCTTGGGTTAGCTATACCACACCTTAACCTAATTTTAAATAACAAATTGTTACAAACTCTATCCTCAGAAATTAGGCAACGCCATATTATAAATGAACAAGCAAAACTCATATATCATGGTTATATGGAACACTATACTATCATTTGCAGTAATTTACATAATATTTCACTAACTCGCGTCAACACTGCCAATATTTAGTAAAACTGTACTTGCCCAAAACACAAGAAATATAATTATGAAGATATTCTTTTTGCACTAACATGCAGTCTATTTCTACTATTGATCTATTATTTAAATTATATAGGTACAATAGAACCAGTTTCGTCCACACAAAACCACAAAAACCAAAACAAGAATGCACACTTGGAATGAAAAGCCAGAAGCCATAATGGAAGTAAACGAGCAAAGCAAATACGTCAACATGATCAAAAGGAGGTCAGAGAATAAAACATCAACATCAACACCATAAAGTGTATACGTATAGGTATTGTATGTAACAACACATTATAAATAATTTTAGAAATGTTAGCTTTGCTGTAATTATATAGAACGCTAATATTATCATAATCTCCTCAATACAGCTGGCAAATTCAGAAAAAATTATGACAATATGCAAAATGCCAATATAAAAATAAATATACAAGGTGAAACAAAGTCGCTTCTCACTATTGGGATCTTTTAAACGGTAAGAGATACAGCAAAGTTTAAATTGGGGCAAAGTTGCGCAATTTAAAGGTCATTGATATGCCGTTGAGAAATTGAGAAAATTCCGACTACTTCCGGAGATATCCGTAATAAACCAAAAATCAGCTATTTAATTTTTATTTTTTCCTGACTTTATTTCAAGGGATAATATAAAATAAATTTAACATTATTATTGCCACTTTTTCTCCTTTATAAGATGACAGTATCAAATTTTAAATATGACGTTTCGTGTCCGGGCCTCCATCATCAACTTCATTTTTTTAAATACTGACCTGGATTTTTTATTTAATTTTTTAGAAGCCTTTGGCCTCCTTAAACCAACGATGTATTACACTGATCAATAAATCAACAAATCTAGATTTTTTCCGTAAGAGATAATGTGTTAGACAGAGAAGGGGCGATCTTTTTTGACCTGATTTCGCTTATGAGAATATTTGTTACCGCTATTGGACAAGTGTGATGCATCATTGGTTTTGGGGAACCAAAGGCTTCTAAAAAATTAAATAAAAAATCCAGGTCCGTATTTTAAAAAAATGAAGTTGATGATGGAGGCCCGGACACGAAACGTCAGATTTAAAATTTGATATAGTCATCTTATAAAGGAGAAAAAGTGGCAATAATAATGTTAAATTTATTTTATATTATCTCTTGAAATAAAGTCAGGAAAAAATTAAAATTAAATAGCTGATTTTCGGTTTATTACGGATATCTCCGGAAGTAGTCGGAATTTTCTAAATTTCTCAACGGCATATCAATGATCCTTAAATTGCGCAACTTTGCGCCAATTTAAACTTTGCTGTATCTCTTACCGTTTACGAGATCCCCATAGTGAGAAGCGAATTTGTTTCACCCTGTATACATCTATATATACGAGGGCTTTACAATAGGTATAAGTGATAAGTAAGAAAATGGGATGTGACGTAAAGTTAGTATAAATAACCCAATAAAAAGAAAGCTAATAAAATATAAACATTTTTAGAAAGATTTATTTGCAAAAACATAGACATGTATACTGCGTAGTCTGAATCTAACTATTGTGTTAATAAAAATAATGTTGCCGTCAATCTCTCACAAAACAGGTCAAAAAACAAAATATTTTTAAAAGAAGGAAATACTTAGGGTTCACAAAAAATATATAACTTACGACAAAGTTCACGGCGCATATTTTTCGGATAACTTTTATTGTTAAACTAATTAGCTGTTAATTACTCATTAAAACAAACAATTTTCTTTTGTTACATGTAAGCACAGAGTGAACAACACCTCCAGACTGGTACCAAGTGGACAAGAACTGAACCACGACACAAAGCGGACAACAAGTAAAGCGAATGGAAAAACTGATGCAACCAGCCAGAAAGTCCTGGATCGAGCAGGGACCAGTACGGACTGATTGTGACAGTGAAAATGTGTTACTATAAGGTTGAGTGTAAAATGTAAAAAATATATATATGTAGTAAGGGAATAGCATATCTGGTAATAAACTCCGGAGGCCGTCGTTTTCTGGAGGGAGGGCATGTGTCAACTAACATAAAATCCTACAGTGGAAAGTTTGAACTTAACCTTGAATCGCAATTATAGATTGTTGTTAATTAAAGTATAAACTGTTATGATTAACCTTGTTGACAATTCAAAACAATACTCGAATTAGCGGTCAAAGTTTGGTACAAAAAGCTGTGCAGCAGCCCATACCGGCAGACTTTGATCTCCAGTGCGAATTACCGAAAGGGAAAAGCCCCTCTGGTAGATCAAAGCTCTCACTTTTAAAACAGACCTATCAGTGCGAATTACCGAAAGGGAAAAGCCAATCTGATCAGGCACGCCTTAAAAGTGAATCAGTGAAAATTAATAACGCCATAAGGCAAAGTGCTATCTAAATTAACTGCATATAAAAAAGTAAACTACGTATCTAAACATTCACATAATCTATCCGCCCGTCAGTCTAATTGTAACAGCCCTTCAGGCTAGCTCTCCCTCTCTCTCTCTGCTGTTCGTGGTTAACATTTTCGCGACGGATATGCCAGGAGACTTACGAGATATGCATTCCCGAATATTTTGGTAATACTTGCAACCTTCTATACTCAACCTGAAGTTAATAAACCAAGCCTTTTTTACACCGAGTGTTTCTATCCATCTCTCCCAACTACCTATATCTGAGCTCCGTCTTCTGAAAGAGCACAGAGCAACTACTGCAACGAAGTCAGGTCCATAGGCAACAAGCGGTAGGAGCGTATATGTGACAATATAATCCTTTGAAGGACAACATGCGATATTCTCCTACAGTTGACAGTCATAAGACCAGAAAAACTTAGGGATCCCTGATACTTGGCGCATCTCTGTCAATGTATTCTCTATGACACACCTCATTAATCTTAATAAGTATGCAAACCGCATACTATAATTAAACCGATTTCTGTTGGCTTTGTACTTTAGAAGCAATTTACTTTTCTACGAAAAAAAATTATTAGAATCTTCAAGGATTTCATCCAAATCCTTACCCAGAAATAGTAATGTAACGAATAAAAAACGGCTATGGTTTTTCTAAACGCGTTTTTAATTTTATATAATACTTTTATTTCTTAAAGAAGCATTTACAACCACGTTTTGTATTGAACTTTGAAATTGTTAAACAAATAAAAACTGATATTAAAGCTAGAAAAATTT
This sequence comes from Pissodes strobi, assembly GCA_016904865.1. Lineage (NCBI taxonomy): Eukaryota > Metazoa > Arthropoda > Insecta > Coleoptera > Curculionidae > Pissodes > Pissodes strobi. The sequence continues at coordinate 10,143 of JAEQML010067443.1, forward strand.
ATCAAGACTATAGTATTATTTTTGCATTTAATTTTCGGACACTGATAAAAACAATTAACAACAAACACGTTTTTTACATCGCTACCCTAGTGTTCGTCAAAACATTATTCTTAGCAATATAATCACCATTCCTGAAGTCAAAGAAATGTTGTTCCACAAATCAAGCTGAATCGAGTATTATGATGAATGGGTCCAATGTCTCAGCTAGATCCAAATTAAGCAAATTGGTAAAAATTACGTCCCGCAATATATACCTGCTTTTGCAATTTGAATATTACTCTGATAAATATTATAAAAAATCACAATTCACCAATGGAAGTACTGGGCAGCTGTTGTGGTAATATTGGTAATCTACAATAAATCACAGATCATTATTGCTGCAGAAGGCGTTTGACAGTTCATAAACTGCTAAAACAGATATTTCATAGAAAACACTTTTAACAACAAAACAATCATAATACATAAAAATTTATTCACCCGATAATTGGGTGCAGCTTATGCTTTCAGTTTCTTCTTGGCAGCAATCTTATACCATCGCCTACTATCTTCTTCTCTGTCGTATCTGAAAAGTATTCAATCAAGTCTCAATAATATTTCAACACTTAGGCCAGGTGAATCCAGAAACTCTGCTCTTTTCGAAACAATAAAAATGTTATATATTGGCTTTGTTTTTTATAAAAAAAATAACCAACCGGTTTAAAACGGCACAGCTATTTTATTGAAGATGACTTTTGATTCAAAAAGACGGGAATTTAACCCAAACTAACCCAAACTAAGATTCTAAAGTTAGCTATTTGCATGCTAAAATCTTTTATTTTTAATGACTATTATGCCAAAAATGAGTTAGATAATTGCTGGCACATGCAAAATGCATTATAAAATTTTGTAAAAAAAATCCCGTTGAGTATTCTGTAGTTTTTCAGTGATCGCTCTAGATCTGATTATTGTGTGTCTATTCAGTCTGAAGTTTTTTCATAACTTGCGCTTCACTCCTATCGTTTTTCAGTACTTTTACGATTAACAAATGGTTTGGTGTGTAGCACTTTTTTCTAAAGCTTCTCTGCTCGTAAATTTAATTTGCATTCATCAACTTCCATGGGAGCATTTATATCGATTTAACGCTACGTCGATCCGCTCTCGCGCATTCTTAAAAAAATGTGTTTATGTTTTAAGAAGCCCATGGTTATTTTTTTATAGCTCTTGTACTTAGTGATGCGGTTAGTGCTTCCTGTAGTCGTTAAAAAATATCTTTGTCATAAAACGAGGAATTATGAAAATTGCAAAACATATTTTTGCTATGTCTACGTCTTTCGAATGTTCTTAACAACTTGAAAATATTTTCATTGGAAGTGTATAGCATATATTGCGAGGATTGCCAAACATCTTGCATAGGGAATACCAATAAACGAATTTCAACTATAATACAAAAACACAAGCACAGCGTCAGAATGAAGTAAACTAAATAAATAAATAAATAAATGAATAATATGTTTATTTTTTCAACATACAGATGCACAGAATTAGCTTAAGTACAAATAATTGAAGAATTTAGAACCGGGATGCAAGTCGCTGCTTATCGGTGACTTTAATGTACACCGCACTGCATTTGGCGATAACAGGATAACACCCAAAGGCTGTGTGTTACACGGTATAATAGAAAATAATCTGGACATTCGATATCATCGCCCAAACGCCCCGACATATTATTCTTATGGTGGAAATTTCAAACCCTCATACCTGGACATAGCGATTTCCCGGGGGATGAATAGACTAGACGCGCTGAAAGTGATTAGTGACCTTAACTCGGACCATCTTCCAGTCGGAATTAGCCTGCCGGCATTAAGGCTCTACAGGCGGCCGGTAGCCTACGAGACATTTGTCTCATACAAGAATTCTGACTGGAGGATGTACCGGGAGAGGTTGAACGAGGTCACGGTCATCCCTGGCCAAATCGAGACGATCCAGGAGCTTGCGACTGAAGTTAACACCCTAACATCCAACATACAGCGCGTACGTGACGCAATATGTCCGGTAGTCAGGAAGAGGCCATTCGTGCAAACTCTTCCTGATGAGATCCTTAATCTTATCAAGTTCCGGAACCATTTGAGACGTAGGTAGCAAAGAAGCAGGAATGAGAACGAGAGGCGGCGGGTGAACGTGATCAATGATCAGATTAAATGGCTCATAAGAGAGCACAAAAGTGCGAAGTGGATGAGCTATGTGAATGACCTAGGCACGAGTGACGGCCCACTGTGGAAGCTCGCCAGGCGAGTCCGCAGTACCCCCCTCAATATCCGGTGCTGAAGCATCGAAGCCAAGATATTCTGGATGACCAGGGGAATGCGGAGGCATTTGCGGACTCGCTTGAAGAGATCCACAGATATGCGCCGGACTCTACGCCATTGCACAGGGAAATCACGCAGCGAGTCCATCTGTTCAGTGGCCGCGCTTACCCGATCCCCCCACCGGTACTCCTGAAGCTTCTGGTCAACCCCAATGAGATCAGCAAGGTCTTAAGCCACCTACCGAAGAATAAAGCCCCGGGACTTGATAATATACCTTACCTGCTCCTGAAAAACCTTCCCAGAAAAACCATTATACAATTTATGCATATCATCAATGCCATAATTCGCTTGCAGTACTTCCCGTCTTTTTGGAAGAAAGCAAGCATAGTACTGTTCCACAAAGCGGGGAAAGATCCGTCACTTACGGGTTCATATAGACCCATCTCACTCCTAAGTACACTCAGCAAAGTCACCGAGAAGCTCTTGTTGCCAAGGCTTCCATAAAGCTGGACATACTCCCTAGGGAGCAGTTCGGATTTCGCAGCGGACATAGCACAAGTATGCTCGCTGCGAAGATCGCAGCTTTAACCAAAGGCATTGCACAGCCCTGCTTCTCCTTGACATATAAAGGGCGTTCGACAGGGTGTGGCACGACGGCCTGCTATACAAACTCTTCATTGAGTATGAGTACACACTCTATCTAGTAGCGCTCGTCGGGTCATACCTTGCCGGACGTACGTTCTCGGTGAAAGTCTGCAACGCGATCTCGTCCACACGACCGGTCGAAACTGGAGTGCCGCAGGGAACAGTACTATCCACAGATTCGTCTGCGGCCTTCTATGCAGACGATACCGTTCTACACACTAGGGCCTCTCATGCACAGGCCGCAGTCGACAACCTGAGTTGACACATGGAGCTAGTCCTTGGCTACTACAAAAAATGGAAAATTAGACTCAACGCCGGGAAAACCGAACTGGGTATCTTTTCGCGTAAGAGATCCAGACCCGAATTACTTCCTCTAAGAATAGGAGATACCGATGTAGTAGCCAAGGACCAGGTAAAATATCTCGCGATCGTACTAGACAGGGGACTTAGGTTCCACAACCATGTAGCACACGTGAGGACTAGGAACATGACGGTAATCAACAAACTAGGAATGTTGATTAAACATAGACAAGTTCTTAGCCCTACGAACAAGTTTATACTGTATAAGGCCATTACGATTCTCTTGTACGGCGCGCCAGTGTGGTGCTCTGTGGCTGAAAGTCACCTAAAGTCAATTCAGGTAATGCAAAACCGGCACCTGAGGGCCGTGCTTTCCGCGGGCATACGGACCAGAATTCGAGACCTGCATAACTGGGCGGGCATAGAATACGTGCGCGAATTCATGGACCGTCTAGCGTGCAGGTTTTATGATACAGGAATTCGTGGCTCGCCGGAGAGAGCGCATATGGCTGACTCCCGATACGACCCTGATCACCATGTATCTCACGGCCTAATTCACGGTAAAACAACCTTATTTTATCTGGAACGTAGACTCCCTTGAGATATAAATAACACCTAAATGCAAAAGCTGTATCCTGCAAACACTTCCTTCGATGCAAGCGAATCAATTTGTCGTTACCGTTTACGTTTAACCATTGATGTCTGTCTAAGGCAGGCTTACCCCTGGCAACATGAATTTGTAAAGCTTTACTCTGTAAATACTGTATATATTATGTCATCCTGGTAAAAATATGAATATATAGCACACATAAATATAGATGCATAAGACGAGATGCGTTAGTCGACTCAGGTTTCTAGTCATTCGAAGGACGCGACAGAGACCTGTGCTCCTTGACTCCCTGCGTGGAATTATGGCTTGCGATGCCTTGCCCTACCTTGATTCCATTGCGACTCCTCCCTCACAAGGACAGTACATGATACAATGTACCGTCCACTATATGTTTTTAAGTTTATTTGTGTTGTATATACGTCTAGATAAACCAAAGAACCGTAAAGTGGAGTTTTTGCGTATTTTTCTCCACGTTTTCTACCCACAAATCTCGCCCACAGAAATCCCAGTGTTCTGTAACACACGATGCATAATCGAGAGACACTGAAATGCCATTGAAGGGATTGAATCCCAAGTATTGTTAGTAAAACAGGCTGGTTACGAACCATAGTTTGAGGGTCGCTTCCACCGACCCCCCTTTCGTCCAAAGGGATTATTATTTGCAGGCTGTGCGGCTTTGAGATACTCCAGGCAAGAGCCAGGCCAAAAGCATGAACTGTAAATATAAGTAATACAGAATCAACTATGAAGTAGGACATAATACTATTGTTAAATGTGATAAATAAATGATTATTGATTGATTGAAGAATACGTCATGATTAAAATAAAAATACAGTGCTAAAATCTGTTAGGTACATATAAGAAAAAGAGCCCATGAAAATATCAAAAGTCAACAAACTAAAAACAGAGACAAACATTATATACACTAAACTATAATTTTACTTACAGTAAAGACACAAAGTGCTAAAAATTGGTAAAAAATTCACTTATGCTATTGTAATCTACTAAAATGCATAAGCTACTAAACAAATATCATCCTGTCGAAAGTTTGAACTTGAACTTGGAGATTGTTATATAAACATTAAAGGCAAACTATAAACAACGCGAGCAATCAACGGGAGCGACTTTGAACCTTATGAATGCAATGATCATCACTTTGTTTTATATAAATACGGTACCGAATCCTCAGTTCGGCAGACTTAGTCTCACCTCCAGCTCCCAAGGTTAGTCATTTGACGACTGCCTCCTGGGTTCTATCCGCTCCTAGAGTTAGTCATACGACTGCTTTAGGTTCAATTCCTTTCCTACCTAACCTGGTACCGGTTAGTTACTTGACGACTGCTAGGGCCAGGGGTTGCACAACCTCCATAGTAAAGTCTTGACAAAAAGTTTGTCGGAGTGTTGAGAAAGACCAGTGTCTAAATAGTCAGTTAAAAAGTTTAGTGAAAGCTCTTAGTGCTCTTAAATAAAACCCAGCCCTTAAGAAAAACTATGAATTATAAGACAGTAAACAAAGACCTATAAACAGTACCTCAAATCGAGAAAACATGCGCACCGTAGTAATCGGGTATAATAGAATCTCATTTTCTCTGACCAATAATTGTTGTTAAAGTTTTATCGTTAATACATTGTTATTGTTATAAACTAAACGTGCTTACTTTATCATCTCTTCTTACCCCACGTGACGCGATCCCGGTCTACCTCAGTTACCCCCCGGCACGCTAAACAAGGCGTGTCCTCACGAGTAGAACATACAGTGGTAGATTAAAGGAAGCATTGAGACCCCGTCATTGTACTAATCGCGACGAGGCTCTTCTCTGAGAAGTTATTCTTTAAATAACGCGCTACCCCCAAAATTACTCGTGACACTATATCACACCTTAGTTATTAAACTATCTTTTTCTTTTCCGAAATATTGACACTGTAGGAGCTGATTTAATATAGTCATCTAAGTGATTAAAAAATTTAAAACCATTGAAATAAAAACATTTTTGAAAAGCTGTAGTACGATGAGGTGGAGGTATTAAATTATTATTTCCCCTTGTACTGTAGCCATGATTAACCTAAATGTTATCAAATATTTGACGGTTTGTACGCACATAAACACAGACTTCCAGGATGTAAACAGAAAAAACGGTCAATATCCTGTTTGTCAGAAAGGCTGTTCTACATGATTCTCTTCTGCTTAGATTGAATAAAACTCTCACAGCATACTTCTGTAGCAGAAAAACCCTTTGAATTTGTGAACAGTTCCCCCAGAAAAGTATCCCATATTTAAGATGACTGTGAAAGTTGGCATAATAAAGAATCAATAAAGTAGTCTTTCCACATTGTTCCGATAAAGTTGTGTGCATAGCATGATGACCTAAGTTTAGAGCATAAATAATCCACTTGTTCACCCCATTGAAGTTTGTGATCGATCATAATGCCTAGCATTTCGGTGCTTTTAGTACTTAGGATTGGTTGTTCAGATTCCTCAAGTAAGTTAAATGTTATTGTTGGCTGCTGTCTAGATAAAGTAAAGTTAAGAAGCGTTATTTATCTGTGTTTAATTTTAAAAAGTTGTTCTTTGACCAGATAGTTACTTTGTTTAGGATTTATTCACACTTAACCCTTATGCTCTCAAATCTGTTTGATGTAATCAGAATATTAGTATCATCTGCATAACAAAATACTTGTACATTTTCTTCGGCAATAACTGAAATGAAATCATTGGCATAAATATTAAAAAATAAAGGACCCAGAATTGAGCCTTGTGGAACACCCTGAGAAATAATTCTTGTTTTACTATTTACCCCATTCAAACTCATAAAATGTCGACGATTTGTGAGATAGGATTCTAAGAGTTGGTAAGGAATAACTCTTATTCCATATCTATCCAATTTGTACAGGAGAATTTTATGATTTACGGTGTCGAAAGCTTTGGAGAAGTCAATAAAAAGGCCACAAGCATATGCACCTTTATCTAAAGAATTTATAGTTGTTTTCATAAATGAGGAAAGAGCAGTCTCAGTGCTGGCATTTTTAGTAAAACCATGTTGACACCTGGATAATATTTTGGTTCTATTTAGAAATCCTAAAATTTGGTCCTGGATAGCCAGTTCCAAGATCTTTGACATACTTGTAAGTAGGCTAATTGGTCTATAGTTAGCATAGTTATTTGCCTCTACTTTTTTATATACTGAAGTAATGGTTGCTAATTTTAGGTCATCTGGAAATTTACCGTTCGAAAACATTAGGTTTATTAGAAAACATATAATAGGTGACAATTCAGATTTACAACTTTTAAGTAGGTTGTTACTTATAATATCCAGTCCTGTCGATGTTTTATTTTTTAGTTGCAGAAATAAAGATTCAACATTTTGCGGTGTTAAAGGATTGAGGAATAGAGACGCATTACAAAGCCTCACTATTTCTTCCAATTATTTCCCATCAATATTACCCCATATCAATGAAGGTGTTGGCTATTTCCAGATCAGAAGCCTTTTGTCCATCCTCTCTGAGAAACTCAAATTTTTTCCTTAAAGACTTATTATTTTTGATATTATTAATGATTGACCACACTGTTTTTGATTTATTAGAGGATCTATTAATAAGGTTATCATGATGGCAGATTTGCGGATCTTAAACAAGAACGATATGTCTGGGTATAATACTGAATAATGGGCTTATACCGTCTATCAATCTTAGTAACCTCATTATACAATGTAACTTTATCTCTTAATGCAATCAATTTTGGGACATCCTATACCTTTGCTTTCTCCGGTTTGTATTTACTCTTTGTAAGCGAAATGACAATTCAAAATAATAAGACAGAATATTTGAGAATACATAAAACGCCCCTGATGCCCCCTACAGCAGCGCTCTTCCAACATCACTTATCGACAGGACGCTCTGTCGATTTCAGCAACTCCAGACAAGTAGCCACAATGACCCTTTACAAAACACGCATAATCAGAAAAGCTCTAGCAATCGAGGAAAGGGACAGTCTAGTAAGCAAAACAACGCTCGCAACCCTCCAAAAATTTGAAAATCCGTTCTAAAAATTCAAGAAAATTACCGCGGCTCCAGCCAATAAGCGAACCAGAACACTATCCAAGCATGGAACACAGCACGAACGGAGTCGGAGCCTATGCCATGTTATAATCTGCGCAGGTGTCAGGCTATAAAAGCAGACGTATAGAGACCCAAGCACAGATTGAAATCAAGTAATAAAACCATGGAAAGGATGAATCATGAAAATCTTCATGTGTATAGTATATGCAACCAGCATCGAACTTTTCTTTCCGATTTCACAGGACCTGACGCGACGTTGGCCGAAATACCCATGTGTTACAGTTGCAAGATATGTTTTTTATATTTTTTTAAGGTTGTGTTTATTTTCTTTTTAAATTTGGGTTAGTTTGGGTTAGTTTTGTTTGGTTGCTTTAAACACAATAATTAAGCTATCGATTAAATTCCAATGTTAAAGCTTTTTCCTGTTACGGTAGGATATCGTGTGCTTGCATGTTTTAAAGACTTTTTCAGGATGCATTTTCTTTTCCATAATATAAATTAACAAAAGCACCTTTTTTTTCAGAAAATGTCGTTGGTTTTGTTGGATTTATAACCACCTAAAAATTATTAAAAGTTTTTAATTTGAAAAAAAAACTAGTTATCAGATTAATCTACAACAACTTTTTTTTTTATTTCTCGGCTATTTGTTAATAAGTTTGTTATATTTCCATGAGTATGCCTATCACACAGGATCCTCGGTAAAATTCGTAGTTGAACACAACGTTAACTCAGATTTGCTGATAATTGTTAGATTTGTCCGCCTAAAAATTCCATAGTTTTTACTCAAAGTGGTATTTAATATGGAACCACACTACATGTCTTTGATTGTTGCGCCTCCATTTTATTTATTTTTTCGAAAAACCATCCTCGATAACAGTTGTTGGATCGCAGGCAGCCATATTACATATAACGAACAAAACATTTTGGAATTCACTGATACCTTCGTCATTGATTTTATTCGAATGCATTGAAGTACCTTTTAGAGTAAAGGCTACTATAATTAAAGGATTAAACGACTTACCTAAGGAAGTTCAATCCTAAT